>CBVK0100043044.1:0-12355 GCA_900067695.1 Picea abies | reverse complement strand
CTATGGAAGCTCAAGATGGAGGACCTTCTTGTAGACAAAGAACAATGGATTGTTGTGGATTCTGGTACATGACCTACTAGTACACAATCTATTGTTACAAAAACTAATAGTACCCAATCTACTAGTATATCAAAAGAAGATTGAGAGAAGCTGGATAAAAGAGCAAGGAGTATGATTTGAATCTGCCTGGCAGATTCAATGTTATTGAATGTGTTGGGAGAATCTACATCCAAGGAACTATGGGAAATGTTGGGAAATTTATATCAGTCAAAGTCCATGGTAATCAAGTTGTTTCTTCGAAGGAAGTTGTATCATCTTAGGATGGAAGATGGAGATTATGTGACAGAGCATCTAAATTCCTTCAATACTCTGGTAAGTCAACTTGGATCTGTTAATATTACGCTTGCAGAAGAAGATAAGCGTATTACTTTGTTATGTTCTTTGCAGGACTCCTGGGATAATTTGGTTGTAGCAATTGGTAGTACCATGCAATTTGCATTGAAGTATGAGGATGTAGTTTCATCATTGTTATCAGAAGAGATGAGGTGGAAAAGCATGGATAGTCATAGCACAAATGCTTTATTTGCGAGAGGTCATCCCAAAGGGGGGGGGGGGGATCCAAATCTAAAGGTATATATAAATCTAAAGGTAGATCTAAATCCTCAGGAAAATCTTTGAGGAAATGCTGAAAATGTGGTAAAACTGAGCATTATAAGAAAGATTGCAGGTCTAAGAAAGTTGATAAAGCAAAGGGATCCGATGATGCCTTTTCCATAGAGGCGAAAACCTCCATAGAAAAAGGAGGTTATGTTTACTTGGAATCTATAGGAACACATGCAGATCATGATGCATGGTTGATCAACTCAGGTGCATCATTTCATATGACTCATCACTGGAAGTGGTTCAATGAATATGAAAAGTATGATGGTGGTGATGTCTTCCTAGGAGATGACTCAACAACCAAAGTCATGGGACATGGAAGGGTTAAGTTGTTGATGAAAGATGGAAGGATTATAACTCTCCCTAGAGTTATGCACATTCTAGATCTAGCCAGGAGCCTAATATCTGCAAGTAAGTTGGATGATGCAGGTGTGGATACTTTATTGGGAAAGGGCACTTGCAAGATGGTCATAGGAGCGATGATGTTGATGCGGGGAGTTCGATGTGGAACTCTGTACAAGTTTTTGGGAAGCACTTATACTGGTGGGTGTAACAGTTTTGTTGTTCATGAGCAGAGAAATAAAGAAGACAAGATCCATATTGTCCCTGGAAAGAATACCATCCTATGACATCAAAGACTGGGACATATTGGAGAAAAGGGCCTTCGAACACTACATGGTAAATGTATGGTTGAAGGTATGTCTAATTGCACCCTGGATTTTAATTTTTGTGAACATTGCATATATGGTAAACATAATCAAGTAAGATTCCCATTTGGTGTACACAGTGATGTGTTTGGAATCGTGCTCGTTCCATCACTAGGTAAATATGTGTATTATGTTTTGATCATAGATGATTTCTCAAGGAACACATGGATTTGTTTTCTTAGGAAGAAATATGAGGTATTTGATAAATTTAAAGAATTTAAGGCTCTGATAGAGAATTAGACAGAGAAGAAAATAAAGGTGTCGATGACAGATAATGGTGTAGAATTTGGTGGGAATGAATTCAAAGAGTTATGTAAGAAGTGTGGTACAACACGACATAATATTACTCAATACACACCTCAACTGAATGGGGTTACAAAAAGGATGAACACAACGTTGATGGAAAAAGCAAGGAGCATGCTTAGTGGTGCCAAGTTAGGACAAGAATTATGGGCAGAGGCAGTGGGTACTGGATGTTACCTAGTAAATAGATCACCATCATCAGTGTTGGTGGAAAAAACTCTACATGAAGTATGGACTACTAAGAAACCCTCTCTTGAACATATCAGAGTGTTTGGTTGTAATGCTTATGTACACGTTCCAAAGGAAAATAGGAGTAAGTTGGATAATAAAGCCGAAAAATGTATCTTTATTAGTTATAAAGATGGGATGAAAGGTTATAAGCTCTGGAAACCATAAACTAAGAAGACTGTTTACAGTCGAGATGTTGTTTTTAGAGAGGTTAAAGATGCTCCCAAACAAGAATTCTTACCAAGGCATGAATAATTTGAGAAAATAGAGTTTGAGTTGGATGATGCAAAATTTGAATCAACGAAAGAAGATGAATCAGAAAAATAACAACCTCATACTGCAGTATTGAGGAGATAAATGAGGGAAAGAAGGCAACAAAAAATGTGTAGTCCACCTGATTTTCATGCTAATTTTTCTTTATCTATTACTAATGATGATCCTAGAACTATCAGGGAAGTAATGAATTCAAAGGATAATAAACTCTGGAAGAAGGATATGGTTGAAGAGATCGATGCCTTGGATAAGAATGAGGCATGATATCTAGTTGAGTTTCCAACTGGAAGAAAGGCCATCGACAACAAATGGGTGTTTAAGAAGAAGTTGAATGCAGAAGGCAAAGTGGAGAAATACAAAGCTCAGTTAGTAGCAAAAGGTTATTCCCAAGTAGAGGGAATTGACTTTGGTGAAATTTTTTCTCTTGTTGCCAAGTTAACTTCTATTAAATTTCTTTTACCTATTGTTGTTGCTTTCGATTTTGAAGTAGAAAAGATGGATGTAAAGACAACATTCCTACATGGGGATTTGGAAGAAGAAATCTACATGAAGCAACCATAAGGCTTTGTAGTGAAGGGAAAGAAAGAGTTGGTATGTAAGCTAAAGAAGTCACTATATGGTCTGAAGCAATCACCTAGGATGTGGTACCAAAAGTTTGACACATACATCCTTGGATTGGGGTATATGAGAAGCCGGGCTGATCACTGTGTATATTCCAAGCAGGTCAGTAATCACTTCATTTATGTAGTGTTGTATATGTTGACGACATGTTGTTGGTAGGAAACAACATGGATGTAATCAAGGAGATGAAATCACAACTATCCTCCAAATTTGACATGAAGGATCTCGGGGCTGCTAACGTTATTCCGAGAACGGAGATTAAAAGAGATAGTGCTAACAAGAAACTTTGGTTGAATCAGAGAAAATATGTTGAGATGATATTACAAAGGTTTAATATGCAGGAAAGTAAATTGATCAAGGTTCCTATTCCTGTAGGTGTAAAGTTATCTGTAGATCAGTGTCCTAAGACACAAGAAGAGGAAGAGGACATGTCCCACGTTCCATATGTTAGTGCAGTTGGCAGTTTGATGTATGTAATGGTCTGTACTAGACGAGACATAGAACATGTAATGAGAGTTTTGAGTAGGTGTATGTCAAAACCAGGGAATGAACATTTGACAACAATAAAAAGGGTTTTTAGGTATTCGTGTGGCACTTCTAGTTATGGATCATGCTCCCAAGAAAGACCAGGATTGGACAAAGTGTTGGACATACATGGCTTTGTTGACGTAGACTAGGTTGGAGACCAGGATCACAAAAGATCTACAAGTGGGTATGTATTAAACCTATTTGGAGGAGCAATTAGTTGGATGAGCAAAATATAGGTTGTAGTGGCACTCTCAACTACAGAAGGTGAATACATGGCAACCACTCATGCAAGCAAGGAAGTAGTCTGGTTACAGAGATTATGTTCAAGTATCGAGTTGGTACAACAAGCAATAAGGTTAGATTGTGTCAGTTAGAGTGAAATCTTCCTGGAAACTAACCCAACTCATCATTCAAAGACAAAGCATATTGACGTTCAATATCACTTTGTGAGAGACATGGTTGAAGACAAGAAGGGTGTTTCTGGAGAAGGTTGACACTTTAAAGAATGTTGCAGATTCATTGACAAAGTTTGTGAGCATAGAGAAGTTCTCCTGTTGTAGAGAAACAATGGGCATTACTGCCCTAGATTGTTGACTATGTAATCCCGTGACTCCATGTATGCAAAGAAAACAACAAGTGAGAGAATGTTGGGTAGGTGTTATATTCATTGCCTGTCAGATTTGACGACTGCGTTTGACAATCCCTCCCTAGTAGTGCCCTTTGTGTCGTGTGCGCCAGGTGCTTTCCTAGGGGGGTCCCAAGGGGGCGGGGGGTAGGATTGCCCCCCTTTGGTTATGCAGAACATTTGGTGCAACGCCTCAAAATTGTTTTTGGGGCGGTTTTTTGCTATTTTTAGCGGTTTTCTAAATTAATCCCAGATTAAGGGATTAGGGTTTTGGTAGATGCCTAATACTTAAAATATTGTGTATAATGAAATTAATACAATGAAGAGTTGAGAGGTGCGACACCAAGGAAGGCTGGTTTTCTCCCAGTTAAGGGTTTCAAGTGAAAATCTCTATGTATTATTTGTATGAGCCATTGATTAATTTACGTTTTTCTTAAGAATCTGTATGCATTGTTTTAGTTCACATGTTTAAATCTTACACTTCTAAACCATGGATCTTGTTTTCTTCTTGCATAACTCTAGTTGGTTCATACCTAACCATGCCCCGAGCTATGTTGATATGTTACCTTTACCCCATATTACATGATGTCTCTCTCTCTCTCTCTCTCTCTCTATATATATATATATATTAACACGGGAAACCTAGAGTACTTCCCCACATTTAGTGGATGATAAAGGTACTCTCCACATTTCTTGGATGGTAAACTCGATAAACCATTAAGCCTAGATAAACAATATAAGTTAATAAGTTAACTTAAAATATTTGCAAGAAATGAAATTAGATTAAATAATATAATAAATAGGAAAGAAATATGATAAAAATTAATAAAATAACACTCATCATTAAAATAATAACAATAATATTCAATTAAAAAATTAATTTTTTAACTGAGCAACAACTAATTGATAAAAAAGAATAACAAAATATTGAGTGAAATAATATAATAAAATGGTTAAGTTAAATAAAACAACTGCCATCACTATAATAATAATAAATTTAAGTTTTTTTTTTTTTTAATTTCACAAAACCTCATTTAAATCTTTAATGAGATTAGAGTGTACATTCATAATTTATTTTTGATTATTTATAACGGCAATTTCATTTATTATCCATTTATCCCTTTTTGGAAAGTTTGATCTTAATATAATTAAATTTTTTTTTTTTTATCTTAAACACTCATTTTAAATAACATAGTTTTTATTATTCTTAATGATGGATGAAGTGTCTCTATATATAAATGAGTGAAGTGTTCAGTCAAAATATACACTCTTATGATTTATATTACAAAATCTCAAATAACCATATATATATATAATATTTTTTAATAATAATTTGAAATATAATCCTTTTATTCACCAAATTTGATCATGATGAATAATAATTACATTTAATTGTACCTTTAACCAAATATTATTATACTGTAAAAGATCCATTTAAAAGTGAGTGTTGATATAAAAAGTAAATTTTTGTACCAATGCGCTAATAAAGGAAAAGCCTTGCAGGCATTCACACTACATAGAATTGAATAACATTCCATCCCCTTGGGTGCATACACGTGTCTCTGCTAAGGATCTCAATGATATAAAAAATGTTTTCAAACGGAGACAGGTACACATGGATGCCACTAGCAATGTGTGCTTACTTTGGAAATCCGCAACATCAAATTTGAATTTCGAAGAGGAGAGCGCAAAACCAGAAAAGTCCGCGCAAATCAGTCCTTATCGTAAACAGCGTCCTTCCTGTCGCAAAGCCCCAAAATCATCTGCCAACCCTCCCCTTCCGTCTTCCATACATACCCTATCCTACCCTTCCCTTCCATCCGATCCCAACATTCTCTCTCGCAGTATTTGCCTACACCCCGTGTTATTTACCACCTTCGAGACATGGTTTATGATTCATAATTAAGGCTTAGTTTTTCTATAGTTATTGGGTACACAATCACATTTCTGATATCAATAAACTGCGATGGCGAGCAAGGCCAGTTCTCGATATCAAAGCAGCACTCCTGCACAGAGCAAGGTGTTGCCCTCCTCTGTAATGGCCACTCCATTCGATGGCCGTTCATCTGTGTCTTCCCATCACTCTGACAGCTCCTCTACAACAATAAGCAACAGCTCTGAACGGAGAGGCTCTTCTGTGAAACGCCTGGTGAGCAGCCTAAGCAACAGATATGCAACCTCCTCGCCTTCCATCAGGGACAAAAATCCATCGTCATCTTCAGTCAGGAAGGAACCTAATTTGCAAACATCTGCCATTGTCGTCACAAAAGCTTCTGATGGCATTTCTAGCCGCCATTCCAAACCAAAATCGGATCACAATATGACAACCTTGGTGAAGAAATTCATGCATAACAAAGGGAAGCCTTTGGCTTCTAATGCCAATACCCTCGTCATTCCTGCGGATATAATTGCAGAGGATCTGAAGAAAGCTTCTGCTAAGGCTACCAGAATAACGAGCTTGCAGAAAAAACTACTCCAGAAAGTTTCAGGCAAGTCGTCTGAGACTCCACCCTCTCAGAAGAAACTTCTCACAGACTCTAAAAGTACCCGCCCTTTGTCCGTGGTGCTCAAGAGTGAGCAAGAGCTTTTGCAGAAGAATAGGGGGTATGAGATGGAAATAGAGGAGCTGCACAAAAGGCTTGCAAACAAGAATGCAGAGGTTGGTAGTTGTTTTTCACAACTTTTTACATTCGAGTTGATTGTTTTGTTCTTTATTATATATATATATATATTTTTAACAAAATGCTTCTTATCTTCACTACGTGGCAAGCACGCCCTTTCTTATTCTAGGGGTACCACAATAGAATGTAGCTGATCATATTTCAATAGAATGTAGCAGACCCGTATTACAACTCTTTACTCACCTGCTTATACCATCGCTTACACGGTCGAGATGGGTTGCTTGCATGGCCGAGAAGGGCCATGAAGGGCAATGGTATCTTTGAGGGATTTGGATATTGGCCGGATATGAACAACCCCCACTTCACCAATTAACCAAAACCCCTGACAAGTTTACGACATGGAATTTAATGGCCTTGATACTTATATTTCTTTTCTTTTGTTCTAGAAAATGCCTTTTCGCACTTCTGTTGGATGTACTTCCTGTCACATTGACCTACCTTTGTTGGACATTAATGCATTATGCAATTATCTTATCTTATTTAGCGTGTGGCATTAACTCAGATTACTGCAGGGCAGAGCATTTCGAGGGAGTGGGTATGGCTTTAAGGTTGGTTTCTTGCATTTGCTGCATGTACTCTGTTTCTTAAATGCCATGGGGTGCATTGCATTGCATCATGCAGTTCTGAACTAACGGAGTTTAGGGGGTGGCATGTTTTTTATAGTTCGAGGGTCCTGCTATGCATTCTCATGGAGTGAGTTTGGTCTAGTTATTTGGAAATGAGATTTATTGAGTTGTGGACAGGAGTTCCAAATGAATAGTTTTATCTTGATGTTTCCTTCTCTCTCTCTTTGGGGGCTGTTTTCTTCGAGGGTCCTGCTATGCATTCTCATGGAGTGAGTTTGGTCTAGTTATTTGGAAATGAGATTTATTGAGTTGTGGACAGGAGTTCCAAATGAATAGTTTTATCTTGATGTTTCCTTCTCTCTCTCTTTGGGGGCTGTTTTCTTCTCTGCCTAATGGAAACTTCAAGCTCGTTAGTCTCGCATTGGCAGTATATGGCTAAAAAATGCATAGTTGAAGTCGGAGCTAAATACATAGTCCCCCCAGCGAGCAGGACCCCACCGGTTCTTTTCCCGGACCTATCAGATGAATTCAGCAAATACTGAAACGGTGAAGGAGTCTTTTGATAAACTGATACTTTAGAATTCTGTATGGAGCAAATTATCTCGATTGCTATGGACACATATTAGACCACGGACACATTTTATAGTAAGCTGGCAATGGTTATGTTGCTCGCTATGCACCAATAGTAGATGCATTGACCACCACCAGCAATAACCTTTAGAACTCTGCAATTTTTGATTATATTATGCTTCAGGTATATAATGTGGCCTTTTTATGGTGCTCACTTGTTGCAGCAGAAGAGTCGTATTTTGGATCAAATATTTGGGATTAAAATTGGTTCAAATTTAATTCTTTTAATTTACATTCAGAGATGCCTTGCTCATGTTTGAAGTTTGAACAGGTAGAGGACTTGCGAAGCATGGGAATAATGCTAAAGGAATTGTGTTCAAAACAGCAAGAAGAGATGAAAAGACTTAAAGGTGCATTTCCAACATCAAAGGAGGACCCCCCTCGACTTCATGAACTATTGGAGAAACAAGGAAGAGAACTAAAGCAGGCCCGCCAGGTTATCCCCAATCTTCAAGAGCAGGTGACTTCTCTCACAGCGCAGCTCAAATGCCTTGCCGAAGGCCTTGCTGAGGTGGGTTGTTTTGTGACAGCATATTAGTTTCTCTATGGCTCTATCTTGTTTCTTTAAGGTAGTTGTACACTTGAAATGTGTGGTATGGCGGTTCATTTTCTTATTTTACTTTTCTGATGGTTACCACATTTACTTTTGACATGATATATTTTTTTGCTTGTATTGATGATCGTTATCATGTAGGAAATCCTTTTCATTGTGATTCATGATTATGTTCCTATCAAAGAATTTTCCTGTGAAAGCATTTAGGGAGTGATTACTGCTGGCCAATCTTATAGAAACGTCCTGCCTGGCAATTCTTTTCCAAATAATTAATAACAGGGACTAAATGAACTGATGCAAATGCTTGATGTCCCAGAATGTTATCTCATCTAGGTAAAAAAAAGTTGAGAAATTCTTTAACAACCGAAGATAGATGGGCCATCCTAAATGAAACACAATAGGGTTAAAAGTCTCACAAAATATTACAAAAGATTATGAAGTGTAATTGCAGAGTTCTAGCACACAGACTCCTTTGCTAATAGCTAAGTACATTGGCAATTAGGAAACTTGAGTTTGAAATATTTTGCAAAATATGATGATCTGATTAGGTTAAGAAACTGGGAGCTAAGTAATGACAATGGGCAAAGTTGACAGCCTTGCATCAAACAAATCATGGTGGGGCATGTCATGCCAATTAGAATGGAGGAGAAATCCATTTTATAGGTAATGGGAGACCAAGAATGAGCTATGCAACTTTATTTGCAGAGCTTGTGCCATGGCACCATCTGAAAAAAAGTGAAATTAGTTAGAGATCAAAATCCTGGGTTGTCACAAAACTTAATTTTAGTTGATTAGATTACATATCAGGATCTATTTTATGGAGCAGATCTACTTGTCAAATGATTTCTCATTATTTTTTTTAGCATTGCCTTTTTGGATAGATTTGGAAATTAAGATATGTTTCCTAATTGAAGATTAGTACTTGCCCTTAAGCTAATATATGGATTTTAGGATGCCCGTCCTTAGTAGTAACTAGAAGCATTGTAATACCATATGAATTAGCTAGAAATATCTTGTACATAAGCCCTTTCTTATAAAACAATAACAAAATTACTATGCGAACAAAGAGTAAGTTTGCAAGAAATAACAAGTTGATGTGCTAGAATACTAAAATATTATTTGATTCCAAATCAACCTTACAATTTACAATGGGAGATGGCCTCATGCACACAGTGAATTAGTTGTCTATAACAATTGGTCCAACATGCCTTTTTCTCATTAAGGAGGTCCATTCTTCATCTCGTGGGAGGCATTTTGGTGTGTAGAAAATTGTGTTGCACCTGTAGAGGTATTTCTTTTGTCCCATGAAGATACATGCCAAGTATTAAATTTGAAGGTGTTCACATTGGAACCGAAGCTGGCCTTCTAACAAGAAATTTGGGTTTTACCCACCCTTTTTGGTTCATCTAAGCCATTGTAATCCATCTACATTCATTTTGTTTGAGGTTTTTTTTGGAATTATCACATCCATTTTTAATTCAATGTTTTGGACCATACCATTGTGGTCCCATCATTAGGAATAATAATTATGATTCCTAATGATGGGACCATAGTGGTATGGTCCAAAACGTTGAATTAAAAATAGATGCGATAATTTCAAAAAAACCCTCAAACATTGATACTAATTGCAAAAGTCTAAGACATGAAATACATTGATTTTATTAGTGGTTTGCTCACTACCCAACAAAGCCTTGGTTGTATATTTGTGGTAGTCTATAGATTATTGAACATCATAGTTTTTGTTCTTTGTAGCAAAAATGTTGATGCTTTTAAGGTTGTTGGACTCATATTTCAACATGTTTTTAGCCATTTTCACCTACCTTTGACCCTCATTTTTAATTATGACTCCAGATTTCTCAATCACATTTGGAAATCTTTGCGGAAGCTTTTAGGTTGTCAATGATGATTTTGTACCTCTTTTCACCCATAGAATGATGGCCAAATTGAGGTAGTTAGTAGGCCAAATCAAGGTAGCATGGAAATCACAAGCTTGGGTTGTGATATGTTGGGGTATTGTAAATTATACATGTAGGCCCCCAAAAAAATCATAAGGCAACGATTGTAGTGTAGCATGGAAACCACAAACTTTGTTTGTGATATATTGTAGTATTACAAGGATAATTTGTGATATGTGCATGCATTGCAAGGTGGAACTGTAGAAGCCCATGGTTGCAAGGTTCAAATACTCGCTAAAGGAAATAGGAGTTGACTAGTGCATCATAATAAGGGGTTGTGAAGTGGATGTTGATTGCAACCTAATGTTGTAGGGAGTAAAGATCTCATAATCCAATACTATAAGGATTAAAGACTTGTAACTCAAGGTTGCAAGGACCAAAGTTTTGTAACAATGCAAATATCTTTAGGACTTGGTTTTGGAAGATGAACCACCATAATCTAACAATGTGAAAAGAATCTGAATGGATTAGGTGTTTATATTGCCTTTGGCTTAGAAGGCATAAGTGGGTGTGCCTATTTTTCCAAAGTTGCTTGGGACTTGCACCAAGCCCCAATCACTGTTGCCTACATTGGCACACATCCAGAAGTGTGAGCACAAGCATGCGCATGTCACTTGTAGGAATTGAACCTTGGTGGAGGTTATATTAGCTACTCACTTTCATTGACTTAACAAGCCATTGTTGCAAAATTTTGAAGATTGGAATGTATTGCTAAAGTATATAGGTAGATTGCAGAGCTATATATTGAAGGAGCTTGCCTTGTTTGATATGCAAACCCTTGATGAAGCTTGTATGTAAGCCATGCATGTGGAGCATGCTTAGACTCCATCCCTTGTTGAAGTTCAAACAAATCAACTTCATCTCTTACATTGAATGAGAAATTCCTTGATAAAGGAAAACAAAAAGGGAGACTAGCCAATGCCACTCAAAATCCTAAGATGAGGAATGGAGGGGCCATCCTTATAAGACTTATTAGCATTGTTAAAAGCTTGGGTTCGCCTCATGTACGTTTATTAAAAATTGATCTATCTATTTGTCTATATTTCACTTCCATTTCATTGTCAACCTCCCGAACCTATGCTCTCTAGGATTGATTAAGCAAAAGTTTCCTCTCTTTCCTATTTTTCAAGAAAAACTTAGGGTGCAACTTCCAACCAAAGCTTTGATTTTGCCTATATTAATTTCCACACTCATTTCTTTGCAAAGTGTTTCTAAATCCAAGAGATGTTCTTGTAGGCTACATAATGTTCTTGCTGCTAGAATGACATTGTTTGTGTATAAAAGGATTTTGATTATCATGCCTGTTATGTTTGCGCCTCCCTTTCTCCTATTGATCCATTCTTTTAATTTGTTAATGTTCAACCTCAATAATGCCGGGGAGAGGGGGCAACCCTGTTTTACTCCAATGTTGTTGAAACTTTATGAAATACCCTCTTGAGCTCTGATTTTGGTGTTGACTTGATTGTATAATTTGTGAATTGCTACCCTCCATTTGGTTGGAACTCTCAATTCCAAGAGTTGCTCCCATAACTTCTCCCTTGGAATTGTGTTAAAGGCCTTTCTAAAGTCTACAAAACAGCACCACAATGCCTTGTGTTTGTTACCCTACGTCGTCTCTTCCATGAGTAAGGCAGTGGTTAATGGTGAGTGCCTTGGTCAAAAGTCGGCTTGCCCCTAGTTTGCTTCTTAGGGTCCTTCATTTGTTTATTGATTTTCCAACACTTTGGGAGACCTTCTGCAATCATTTAATACAACATTGCTTCTATGCGGTGGCTAAGATGTTTTTGCTCCCAATTGAGGTGTTTTGCTTGTGAACCTTGACGTCTGTAGCTTTGTTGGATGCTAATTGTTTGATGCCTTCCATAACCTTTTCTTTTGTGAAAAGTGTTGGAGTTACTTCACACACACACCTAGGATTTCTGTTTCCTAAGGTTTTTCCTTGTTTATTAGTCATAATTAGTCATTATCCAGTNTCTTATATTTTAGGGGAGAATATTCCACCTGGAGAATATTCTCTTTTAGTTG
>CBVK0100043043.1:10949-41618 GCA_900067695.1 Picea abies | reverse complement strand
CTCTTCCGATCTCACTTGTGCTTCATCATAAACCAAAATAGTGCTAAATCAACCACAAAAATGTCATGAGTTAGAATGTATATCATATCATTGGAAATATCAAAGTCCAACTCATGGAGGCGGGTGGGAGGGATAAAATCCCGCCAAGTCCATCTCTGAGGAAAGTAGTCAATCCACTTCAGGAAAGGGTCAAGAAAAGTCCAAGTTTCAGAACACTGACTTAAAAGGTCGGCACACTGGCTACTTGAGATGTTATCATACCGTGAAGTCTGGGAAGGGATTGACAAAGATGTATTAGACGACTGACAAATTCTCAAGGGATAGTTGAAAAACTGAGAAGATACACTTAAGATTGTAATATTTAACCAACCCTTGAACTCTAGGGTTTGTCTAAGAGGAAACTCTATATAAAAGATATACTTCCTGACTACACCTTTAATGGAAAAGAAAGGTAAAGTAATAACAGGTGGCTAGAGTGAGAAGTCATGAGAATCCTTCTTTAGGCAAACAATGTTCTTACTTGTATCAAAATCTAAGCACAATGGTGGTTGGAAATCATCTTCATGGAGAGAATCCAAGTGCTCAGAATGGTACTCATAAAAAATCTCAAGGTAAGACTGAAAATCATCAAGAGAACAAGGTACTAGGTCATCCTTGGTTTTTTGAAAAGTATGGTAAAAATCTCATCTCCTTGTTGCCACTGGTCAGAAGTAATCTGTTGTGATAATTGTAAGGGAAACACCTGGAAATGGCTCTCAGTGTCATAGATGGGATCCAGGTCATAACCAACTATATCCTATCTACGTCTCCCAACATGTATGAACTCATCAATTTTATCAACAATGTCACTATCTGTATCATAACATCCAGGGTTTGGAATTTTTGAAAATTCATTCTCATCCTCCTCACTTCCTTGATCATAAGGTAAAGCATCATCAAAAACTAGGGGAGGAGGGAAACTTACTGCTTCTTCTTGTGCAGGGGCTTCGAGGACTTTGGCATTTTCATCATGTGTTATTGTTTCATCCTCATGGATTACTTCTTTGTCTTCAATTGTACAACAAGGAATATCCACTTCGTTCAAAGATTTCATTTCTCCTTCATTTTCTAAATCAAGGAATAAGGTGTCATCGGAATCCTGAAGTGGAAAGCAACTAACTTCATATTTGCTTTGCTGTGTAGGAGAAACAAGTTCTTGGATGGCCTCATCAGAGTGAGGAGCAGGGGTTGGTACTTCATCATCTTGTTTAGGTTTTTGCTCCTTAATCACATCCTCATTCTGCTGGTCAAAAACTTGTTCCCTTCTCTCTTGTGGATCTTCAGCAAAGGTTTCAAGGGAAACTAGTTTTATCAAACTGAGAGTGTCCATGGTATGGTCGTTAGTTCTAGACAAGGAGAGATTATTTTCGATTCAAATGGCCATGTTGTGAGCTTCTGCAAGTGTTTTTGGATTCTTTTTATTTAGGAGGAAGCTCAAATGCCCCTGAAGTCCATTAGTATAGAGATAAACGAGGTACTTGTCTTTAGGACGATGGCTTTCAGGAACCTGGTAAAGTAATTTCTGGAACCTAGCCTCAAAAACTTTGACAATCTCATGCTCTGTTTGTTTTATGCATTCAATACGCTTCAACATTGATTGTATATATTCCAATTTCATAACCCACCTTGCAAGGAAGATTTCTTCAAAATGGTCCATATATGTGATGCTAGTAGCCGGAAGATTATCATACCATCTTCTAGCCTCTCCATGCAAAGAGGCAGAGAAGAGTTTCATCACCAAATCTTCAGCCTTGTCACTGACAAGGCGATATTGAAAGAAAGCCCAGAATTTGCTCATGTGATAATCGAGACTTTCTCCATCGATGCCAGCGAATCTAGGGAGCCAATTTTTATAAAAGGGAGGCATTCGTCTGGGATATCCCAAGATTTTACTCATGTCCAAAGGTTTGTAGTTCCTTGGATCCCATTGTGAAGTCATAGTTGTCTTCGTCATTAGTGGAGTCGCCAGATAGTTCTCTTGAAACTATCAAAGAAATAGGGAAAACACCCTAGTGGAGTCGCCAAGTAAGCTTGTAAGAAAATAGTCTCTGAGGCAAGGCTTTCCGAAAAAATTTGTCGTTTGAAGAGAATTGACTCAGTGTTCCTCATCAATGTCACCAAAATGTTATCGCACAGTTTGTAGCTAGGTCAAGTGGCTATGAAGTAGAAGGCCAAACTGGCATAACAGGAACCTATCCCACCCAATGTCACCATGATGGGGAGGTTCTTTCTCTTTAGGGAGGTAAGGTCCAGGGGAGACATCCCCGGTAACCTAGAGTTTTGAAGAGGAAAAGGTTTAAAAGTCAAAGTAAAGTTCCCCCTTCATAGGTCACCACCAAAACAGATAGTCCTGGCTAAACAACCAATAATGAAGTGTAGGCCCAAAGGAGAACACATGCTCGAAACAAAGCAAACCAATATATATATGCAAGCTATGATTCAATGGGTTAGTACTTCATAAGACTTATTTGATATCAATATATAAGCAATTGTAACAATAAATATTGACAAAGTCAATGTTTGTTAATGCAACAATGAAATAATATTACTTCACCAATAAATATCAAGATGATGTAGCAATCAATGTATCTAATCAATCCTCTTTCAATAAATGCATGAAACCACCATCTAATTGATTAATATATTAGAATTGTTGCATCAAGATGAAATAACCAAGGGTGATGTCAGCTTTTTAGGGTTAGTAGTTAGTTAGGGTTTCAATTTATAAGAGGTTTTGAGAGTTGTTTCAATCACTTTCACTTCAACGTTGGAGGCTAAAGATCAGTGCCTAGGGTTATGGAGTCAAAAGGTGAAGGACACACAAGTTGAAGGGGATGAGTTTCAAAGAACAAGAGGGAAATGCTTCAAGGTGCTACTACAACAGGGCCTTAAAGACAAAACCCTAGGGGATAGAGGATCACTCCGGTGTTTCTTAAGCAAGGCCTCGTGCTCTCTCCTCCTTCCCAGCAAATAGCTAGCTCAAAGACAAGTAAAATCAAGACGAGAGAGTTTGAAGAGGCAGAGTGTTGCTAAGGCAAGGCTCTTTCATCAAACCCTAAAAGAAAAATGGCCCTAGGTGTAGATAACCTAGGCCTGGGATGTCCTCTTCCTCTTAAATTTTAAAGGTATGGCTAGCTTAAGGGAAGAAGAAAGAAAGAGTGTAGTAATGGCTAGGCTCTCTTCTTCTTCTTCAATGGCTAAAAGGTTTTTCTATCAGGGGACATGAGACAATGACCTACTTGCGTGTTTGTCCCCTAGGGTTTTGATTCAACAATATTTATAAATACATGCAAGAAATTAAACTACAACCATTCAATCAAGAAGTTTTGCAGAAAAATACTTACAAATCATCAAGAAAATAGCATGGAAACCCTAGTTGTAAACCTTCCTTCAAGAAAAACACCATAAATTTGCCAAAAATCTCCTCCTCAAACAAATGCACCTTCCTCAAATCAGCGAATAACCCTAATAGGGCACAAAAATCAGACCTCACTAGGAGAGTGAGTGATGAGTTATGTCAAAATGAGGCTAAAACTCCTCAATATATAGTGTATCAATGACCTTAATTAATTTTAGGTCATAAAAAATGGTCGACAAGACCAGAATACTGTTTTTACATTAAATTGTCAAAATAAAACCCTAACTGAGCTGTAATAATGGTAAAATCCCCTTCAAGGGAGGCGCTAGCCTCTTTTAGGGTAGATTAGACATCTAGGAGCAAAACGTTAGCCCCCTAGGCGCTTCTCCAACATGCCACACGTGCCACTACTACCCAGTCTACCTCCAAGCATGACCATGAGGCTAGATGACATCATGGTAAGGATGGGGATGCTTTGAGCCTTCCAAGGCCAATGTTCCACTGAAAAGGGGTCATTCCCCCTAGGTCGGGCTCTGCCAAAGTGCCTCTGGTGAAATGTCCTCTTCTTCTTCGGTGCAAAACCTCGGTCAAACACAGTCCTGTCTCTACCCCTCTGACGGGGTCTCAACAACCATCTGATGGGCTCTTCAGTCCCATGGAGGTATGAATTAATCATCTCCCCATGCGTACCAGTTCAAATGATACCTGTCCATCGAGCATGGTCCTGCACATCAAAAACTACGCCCTCCATGGGCTCATTAGTCACAGGGATCATAGCAATGTCAACCACATTTCATCATTAATATTATCAAACATATGCATACAAACCCTGATATATCGTTCAATAGCTCAAAGATATTACAAAAATCAACAATACAAGATCGAAGAAAAGGACAAGACATCCTATTGGGCAAGCATCCACAAGAGAAGGGAAGTTCCCAAGAAGGTTTCATCCAAGCCATGTAAACGAGGTGATGTGGCTAGGGGATGTCCATACAAATGGGTAGAGTGAAAGCCAGGGATGCATAATGTTATCTGTGGGTGCCTTTGTAGAAGGCAAGTTGTACCCATCATGGATGCAATTTTTTCCATGCTCGTTCTTGCCTTTATTCTTTCTTTATTTTATTTTTCTTCTTCTTTTTCTTTTTATTCAAGGTCTAACTGGAGGAAAATGCCTTGGCATGGTGACCAAAGCTGACAGTGTTACCCACAAGTACTTTCACAGAGATGAAAAGGATGGCTCGTGATGAGACCCCCTTTCCCTTGGCCATGCAACCAAAGGTCACTGCCCTAGTGTGGTAACCAGATAATGGCAATGTCATACTATTAGGTACCCATGAACCTAATAGGTTGGCTCATGATGAGACCCCCTATCCTCTTGGCTAGGTCTTGTTTATTATTTTCGGGACCCTCTTGTTTCTTGCTGAGAGGATTTTTATTGCCTTCTTGGGGATCCCTGGGCGAGGCATCTCAAGGTTTTATTTCTAGGCTTTTATATTTTACCAGTTTCTTTTACCTTCTAGGCCTTTAGCCCCTTCTTCCCACAAGATAAGGTGCAACCCTACAAATAGGTCAATCCAATGCCCAGACAAGGAAAATGGGATAAATGAGCAGGAGATAAGATGAAAAAGTGGTAGTATGATGGAAGCGGACGATGGCTCTTCAGAAATCCCCCTGGTGGCAAACCAAAACCCATGTGTACAGGCTTTCTAGGACACCTTGTCAATCTCCCCAATCATGGTCAAGTGGGTTAATGTAAGATCCAAGCAATCGTCAGAGATAAAATGATTCATATGCATATATCCAAAAGGTTATAATGATCAAAAGTGACACATACCATGATACCTGGACCAATTACCTCATGGAGCAAGAGCCTTCTACGATACAAGACCGAGCCGATGGTGATGGATGTTGTTGCTGCTGACAAGATGAATCTGATGAAAGAAGAAAAGGATGGGCCCTCTAGGGCCATTCCCAGGTCAATCCTTCTCTTAGTACTCCATGTCTAGGACCTGTGGGCCTCGAGACATGATCTCCTAGGGCCTCGAGACATGATCTCCTAGTTATCCCTAGAAATCGGGGATAACAGGCTCAAAGACCTTTTTGTGCGTGTCAATGATTTTTTTGATCTCTAGTGAGTAGTGAGTTTCCCCCTTATTATATACCCTGACTGATATTATACACTCTGCCACATAAACAATGTCTTCCCTCCTAAAGATGGCCTCCATGTGATTTGTTGTCACCACTCTCGGTGTGTTGCCTGTCATGCCCCTGAGAACCACCTTTTTCCCATTTTCCTTTGTAAAGGAAATTTCCATGGTTTTGTAATTGGTGGTGATTTTCCCCAATGTACTAAGCCATCGTACTCCAAGGATGATGTTGGTGTTTGGAAGGTCCATAACATATAAATCATGTGCCAAATCATGCCTTCCCAGTGTAAGCTTCATTCCCGAAATGTATCTGTCACAAGGCATGGTGCACCCTCCTGCTACCTCCACACAAAATCCCTCAAACTCAACAGTAGGTATGTGTCTTATTTGTAGTAGGGTTGAATCGATGAAGTTGTGTGAATCACCCCTGTCAATGAGAACTGAGACCTTCTGCCCTTGTAGCACCCCTCTCATCCTGAAAGTGTTGAATTTAGGTACCCCTCTGATGGATGCTAGTGTCACCTTTTCATCTGTTGCAAGTCCATGATTTGGAATACAGGATTCTGGCGAAGTATCGACATACAACTTCAGCTTCGCTTCCATGGGTGTATTCATGGGCTTGCATTCCAACATGTTGAATCTCTTCAAGATTTCGACCGTATACTTCCCTTGCTTAAGGAAGATATTCTCAAGACTCTGCCATACCTCAAGACCTAAGAAATAATGCATTAGGCCAAGGTCATTCATTTCAAATTCCAAGGCAAGTCTCATTTTACATTCAGTGATGATCTTTTCTTCTCCAGTTAAGAATAAGTCATCCACATATAGTAGTAAGATTACTGGCTCAGTATTCATAATTTTGAGGTAGAGATTTGAGTTTGCCAAGAAACTGTCTATACAGCCATACCAAGCTCTAGGAGCTTGCTTCAATCCACATAAGGCTTTCTTCAATCTGCAAACATGAGACCTCCTATATTCAACCTCAAATCCTTGAGGTTGCTCTATATACACTTCCTCTTCGATAGCACCATTTAGGAATTCACGTCCATCCGGTGTAGCTTCCACTTCATCTTAGCTGCAAGAGCTATGATGGTTCTGATCGAAGTGTATCTGGCCACAGGAGAAAATGTCTCTTCATAGTCAATGCCTTCCTTCTGGGAAAAGACACGAGCGACAAATCTTGCTTTATACTTCTCAATACTTCCATCAGCAGCATGTTTTATATTTTGAAGAGCCATCTGGAGGATACCACATCTTTAGTCTTTGATCTGGGAACTATTTCCCATACTTCATTCTTCATTATGGATTGGTATTCCTCTGTCATGGCATTTGGCCATTCTTTCCTCTAAATGGATTCTTCAAAACAAGTAGGCTCCTCTTCTAGGAGATCACACATCAAAGCCGTATAACTGGAGAATGGCTTTGGTCTTTTCACCTATCTTGTAGTTCCTTGGGGAACACCGTACTTCTCTCCATCTTTAATAAACTCTCTAGCCCAAGTTGTCTTTCTTTTATGGAGGATCATCATCTGAGGAGGTTCTTTCACTTCTACTATATCATGGTCTTCTAAAAGTTCCTCGTCAGGGGAAGTTACAACTTCCCTCACTAGTTCTGTAGCTCTGGGAACCTCCCTCATTGTAGTACTGGGGATTACGGGTTCCTCTTCATATACCTTTTCAAGATGACACAGTTTAGATTTCTTGAGCGCTGCATCTTCATCAAAGGTCACATCCCTGCTGATCTCAATGTAATGTTGACCTGATATATAGATTCTGAAGGCCTTGGAGACCTCACAATATCCCACAAATATTCCTTTATTTCTTGAAGGGTCCAACTTGTTTCTCTTTTCTTTAGGTATATGAATAAACACTAGACAACCAAATATTTTGAGATGGCTTACCTCTGGCTTCTTCCTGGTGAGCATCTCTTCCGGTGTCTTGAGCCCAAGTGCACTATGGGATAATCGGTTCTGCACATAAGCAGTTGCCATTGCTGCTTCTGCCTATAAGCACATAGGAAGATCTTGATCATGGATGATAGTTTTCATAGCTTCCATTATGGTTCTTTTCTTCCATTTAGCTACACCATTTTGTTGGGGATTATAGGGAGTAGTGAGTTCCCTCTTGATCCCAACATCTTTGCAGAAGTTCACAAACTCTTTTGAGATATATTCTCCTCCATTATCTGACCTGAGTATCTTGATCCTTCTTTCAGAAAGGTTCTCTATCAAGGCTTTGAATTCCTTGAACTTATTGAACACTTCATCTTTAGTCTTCAAGAAATATATCCAGGTTTTACAAGAGTAATCATCAATGAATGATACATAATATACATACCCACTAATGGAGGATGATGGCATTGGGCCACACACATCTGAATGGATGAGTTCTAGGACTCCTTCTATCTTGTTGTCCCTCTTCGGAAATGGGTTCTTGATATTCTTCCCTTGTGCACATCCATTGCATACGCCTTTATGGTCACCTTTGAGTTCTGGTAAACCTGTGACCGCTTTGCATATGTATGGTAGCGCCTTGTAGTTGATGTGGGATAACCTTCTGTGTCAAATCTCACATGAGTTTTCAATGGCGTGGGTCATGGCAGCCTATGAATGACCCTTTAATTTATACAAGACATTTTCTTCATTACCAATGATGATTGCTTCATTTAAGGTTTCTCCCTTAGCCCACATAAGAACTTCTCCATCTATAAAGGAAACTCTGAAGCCTTTCTTTTCTAAAGCTGAAATGGAGAGTAGGTTCTTCTTCAATCTTGGTACATATAGTACGTCCTTCATTTTTAGTGAATTCCCTAAATTCAATTTATGGTTTGATTCTCCCACTCCCTTGATGGGATATTGGTAATCATCTCCAAGTGTCACTTTTTGAGAAAACTTCTTCTCTGAGATACAAGAGAGAATGTTTCTTGGTCCCGTCATGTTCTTGGATGCACCACTATCAATGAGCCAAGTGTCCTCTCCAGGTGTTACAGATCCTGAGAGGGCCAAGATCAACACATGGTCTTTGATGTCCTCTCTTATCATCTTTGCGGGTGGCTCTTCATCTTCGACTACATGGGCATGTAGCCTCTTTTGTATTCTCTTACATTCTTCTCATCTGGCTGGACAAAACTTTGCAATGTGTCCCATCTTGTCACAATGATAGCATTGTACAGATGAGCAGTCTCTTTCCTTTCATTGTCCTTTCTTCTGAAATCTCCTTGGATGAGATTCTTTATGATTAAATTTATTTGATTATTGAGGCTCTTTATGAGTCTCCTTTTGGAAGTAGGGTTTCATCCTTCCTCCTTTGGTGTGAGTAGCTAGGGATTGATCGTCATCCCTTGCTAGTAACGCTTCACGATTCGTTACTCTTGTTTCTTCTTGGATGCATTCTTCCCATAGATTGTCAAACTTCAGTTTCTCCTTTCTGACACATATCGTCTGGATGAAAGCATCCCAAGGTCTTGTGATACCATTTAGGGCCATCATTATGATTCCGTCTTCGTCTATGGTATCTCCAATAGCTTCTAGCTGTTCTTTGAATTCTGAGATTCTGGAGAAATATTCCTGAATCATTTCTCCTTTTTGCATCCTTGTATTCTTCAGTTGAGTTCTAAGATTCATCTTTCGGTTTATGTTCTTTCCTTCATATAGTCTTTTCAAGGCATCAAACATTTCTTTCGGGGTCTTCTTAGATGACAAATAAGGAATTAGATGGCCTTTGATTGAATCTACAATGATTCTTTTGGCCCTTATTCTGTCTTTTTGATGCTTTGCCTTTTCTGCAGCATCGTTGGGTTCCAGTAATTCTTCTTTGATGAATCTTGCTAGGTCATTCTATTCAAGAATGAGGTCAATCCTATACTTCCAGGCATGGAAGTTTTCCACTGCTTCTAACTTGTCAACAAGATTAATGCTTGCAGACATCTTTACCTAGAGCTAGGAAAATGACCGAAAAATGAAAGTGCTCGAAATAAAAAACTGAACTTACTAGGAGGTGTGCTTGGCTGAGGAGAGTGTCCTGGTGTGTTTGGATCTGAGAAAATCCAACTTTTGCTCCTCCAAACTTGATCTGCGGATTTCTAGACTGGTGCTTCTGGTTTTCTGGTACCTCTGGTACTCTGGTACTTCTGGTACCCTGGTTTTCTAGTACTTTGTGAAACTAGGGTTTCACTTTCTGGGAGATCCAGACACTGAAAAGGTGCGTTGAGAGTGCCAAAGTGATCCTTAGGGGAGGGCACACTTTTTTAGATGGTTTTGGGGCTAAAAAGCTTCACCATCAAAAAGCTCTAATTTTCATGTACGGTAACAGTGACGTTTTTCACTTGTGAAATATGCTTCCTTCATCTTGGCTCTGATACCATGTTAATGTTTAAGCCATTATTATATATGTTTGCATTTCATTAGATAACAATAGCATAATCCAAGATCACTGAGAAATACAAAATCACAAGAGACACAACATTTATCCTAGGAAACCCTCTAGGGGAAGAAAACCCAACAAAACTTTCGTAATATAAATAGCCAATACAATGCCAAGATATATTTTATGCTAATACAGAAAGTCCTCTCCTAGATATGCGCCACTCACTCTCTCCTTCTTCTCCAGTAGCAGATCTGAACTTGTCTCTCAAACTAAGCAAGTGAGTTGTGTCTAAGTGAGGCGCTAGCCTCCTTTATTTATACAAGTCTGGCATGTGTGAAGTGTCTCTTCAGTGGCAGGCCGACTTCTCAAACTGGGTGGGTAAACCCACCTTTATTATATTTCTGGGCTTCTTTAATATCTGCCGGGGCAAACTTCTTATTCTGCCTATTACAATTGTCTTTTGACCAATCCGCAAAAGGGGATTTGGTCCTATTAGAATAACCGACATGATCAATCCACAATGGGGATTAATCCTATGAATAATATATTAATAATAACAAGAATACTCTTTGCAGTTACATTATTTCAACAACTACTATCCTATGAAACTCTTCTATGCAAATCTACGGTGATCCTGTCTATCTAAGTTGGGTAAGTTCCCTAAAAGGTAGCTCTGGATCCCCCTGGTCAAACCTATCAATGAGCCTCTATGTAAAATCTGTATAGGATGTGATTTGATTGTGGCCCAGTGTGGCCAACCCATGGTACCACCAATCATGAGCCTTTCCCTCCAAGTACATGGTGGAAAAATTGATGGCATCCATCTCCCTCATGGGGTTAAGTTGTAGGTAGGTATTAAGTTTCTACACCCATGCTTGCGTAGTCAACTTAGAAGATCCATCAAAATAAGGAATTTCCATCTTGCCTTTCCTGCTTTCAAATTCATAGTTGGGCCTTTGATACTGTTTAGGCTTACCCCAAAACTTTATTCCACAATAATGATCCAGCGTGACTTGCCTTTGGAACCCTACACTCAAGGCATGATACTCCATGGCATACTGCTCAAATTTGTCCTCAATTTCATCCTCATAGTTGCGTTGTGGCTGGTTATCTAGGAATGTGGGTAGATAGGGTCTAGGGGTGGTCCTACCATGTGTTGGTCCCTGAGGAGATCCACCTCCATAACTCTATCTCTCAGTGTGATAATGAGGGCTATGCTCCTGCTGAGGTCTAGTTCCCTCATGAGATCCACTAGCTTCCCTGTTTACATAAACATTCAATCCCTTTCCTGCATGGGTCATTTGTAATAGGAGTTGAACAAGCCTTTCCTGGTTGGAATTCACTTTTTCCAGAGTCTCCCTCATTTCAAACTGTCCCCTGTGCATGGCTTCTTGGTTCTCCTGTAGATGGTGTACAATTGTAGTTTCTATCTGATTTATGGATTGTTGTAACTCTTTGGCAAAACCTGCTAGAATCTATGGCTCACTGTCTTCACCTGAACCCTCCATCTCTGCCTATGTCTCACCTATATGCTTCTTGCGTCTTCCCATGTAAATACCACTAAACTTCTGCATGCACTAATCCCCACTAGCTAGGAGGATCAACTCTCTGATACCATTGTAATGTTCCCAAGCCATTTTTTTTGCTTGGAACACTAACTGCTCACTGTTTGTTATGTTTTCTTATGTGTTTGCAGGTTTACTCATGGAGTTGCGCATTAAGATTTATGTGATGTTGATTAAGAAATGGAACAATAGATCTAAAGAAATATAACATAAACAAGACAAGATGCAATAAGGAACACCAATATAGGACCAACAATGTCAGACCTGACCTTTATATAGATAGTAGATAGATCCTTGAACAAGAGATCATCATATCTGGAAGAAAAGCCCAATAATATCAAAGATGGGTTGCTAGCTAATACAATAATAGTCAATACAATGATAATAGCCTCCCAAAGTCTCTCTGAAGAGAATATCCAAGCCTCCAAAGGCCAACAACTATAAGAGAAGACTGGTGATATGAGATCTAGATCCAATATGATGCAAAAGCCCTCCAACTGCTTGAGTTGCGCACTTCCCTAGCTGCTGGTGAACCCCTAAGTTTCGACCCTCCTCTTATTGTGGTCCAAATGCTCCAAAAACTTCTTGAAATGTAGATCAGGCTACTAGAATCCCCTTGAAAAAGTTTCAAGTTGAAGGGTGGAGTTTTGCCCCTCCAACTGAGAAAACCCTCAACTAGTTTGCACCCCCATGGTTGACTGAATCACCTAGATTTTGGCCTCACCTCTAGAAGCCTCCAACTTCTACCAAAATCTCTGGAATGATAGATCAGGCCAATTCAATCTACCTGATGCAATCTCAAGATGATCTATGAAGATTCGGGCCACCAAATAAAGGAAACATCTTCTTGCAATGCACCTCTCTCCTCCAATTCGTGCCAAGCTCTAGGAAATAATCTGCTGGGATAACCTCCTCCAGAATAGACTAGAAATGATGCCTTGGACCATATGCTCCTTTTCCAAGAAGCTCCCTTCTTTCCTCAGATCGAACTGAACTTTTCAATGTGGTGCGCCCCCCTTGTTGGAAACCCCCTAGGTTGCGCACTAGGTTGCCTTTGCCACTAGATATGACCCCTACTTGTAGAATGGTGTGGGAGGATTATTTCACCTCCGGGACCAAGCTTGGATCAAGGAAGGTGAAATATTTCCTCACCGAGTTGATCTCTAGGGTTTTAGACTCAAAACCCTCAAAACTGCTTGTGCTCAAGAGCTCCAATGAAAAATATGATAATAATCTAGAATGCCTTAGAAGTGTGCCCTTATTTTCTTTTATAGATCCATTCTATTCATCTGTTGAGTTAGTTAACCCCTAAGGTTAACTCTTAGCTTAACCCACCTTTTCTTTTCTTTCATTGAGTTACCCTTTTTCACACAAAATCAACTCAACAATATAATGTTGTGTTTAGGGAGTGTCTTCTGGTTGACTTTTTCCCCATGATGCATGATGCATGGGACTATAGTCTAGTGGGGATGGCTAGACTACTGAGTCTCTCCAGACCTCTTCATCAAGAGGTGGGGGACATTACATAGCACTCTCTCTACTCCAAGATATTCAAAAATATATCTTTTAGCCAAAGAGGAGAACCACCTCTCTAAAAACGAAGTTGGACTAATGTCCTCATGAGGTTTATGTTTCAGTCCTAACGGATTCAAGCGTCAACATGTTTGGCGACTCAACTGGGGAGAGATTTATTTTCAATATGTTTGATGGATTTTTTCAGATCTAATTGAGGAACTAGAGTCTCAATGGTTCAATATTTCAATAGAAAGATTCAAGAAAATAGTCACTTGTTCTAGATGCATCAGAACAATGCTTCAATATATTTTGGGAACAAGTAAAAAATCAAATTTTGCAAAGAACCAAGAACTATAAAAAATCAAGAAGGGCCATTTCCCTGGCGAATCTATTGAAAAGATTTCAAATTTTCACGAAAATCATCATGGTGACTTCACCAAAGAATCTTGTTCATATCACAATACTTCTTTATCTTCTCCAACGAGCCCATCAATGGCTTTACAAGATGCAACAAAGAGAATAAGTGCCCAAAGAAGAAGGAGACTACATAGAGGCCCTTTAAATCTACCAGAATAAAATTTTCAGATGCCCAATATCTCTATGGAAAAATTTTCTACATTCTTTGGGAATACTTTGGAGGATGCAGAGCAACATTTGTTTAGATTCCAATATGCATGTCAAATTTTCAATCTCACTAAAGATAATTTTACATGCATATTATTCTTGCAAACTCTACGTGGGGATGTTCTTGAATGGTATAGTTCATTGCTGCCAGGTACCATTATCAGTTGGGATATATTAGAAGATTTATTTGTTGAAAGGTTTTTCCACTCACCCTCTCCCACATGAACACAAAAAGATGAGACGAATGATTCAAAAGAAGAATATCATGAAACAATGCAAGAATTTTCTGAATCAACTCGTGTTGCTGAGAATGAAGGCACGAATTCCAAAGGCCAATTAAAATATATCAGTCTCTCATATACTCCATATGAGGAAGAAATTAAAGAATCTCTACCAAATATGCAAGAATAATTCAACCAAAATAAAGAAGAATTGGTGGAAGAAAACAATTTTGAGAACAAAGAAGGTAGCCATTGCATAGAAGAAGAACATTGCCATGACATTTCCAGTGAAACAAGAATCTTGAATGTGGAGAAAGAAGAAAGAGAAAATGCTTTCAAGAAAAAAATTTCTCATTTGACTGAAGATAACAACACTCTTGGGTAGTCAAGAGTAGATTATATTGAATATTGGTTCAAAATCATTGTCATCCCACCAATGCAAACAAGTCTTCTACACACATTGCTTGATTCCATTGTGGTACATTTTAGGCATGATCCTAATTTTCATGCTCTTGATTTATTGGTAGCAGCCCCAAATTTTTTCTTACTGCTGGAGCCCATTTCAAAAGTCAATTGGATTGTCGAATGGCTCCATTGGAAATCTACCTACACCTAAAATTTCCCCTTTTCTCCAAGTAGGATAGGGTAGGTAGATATTCTTGTACATAGTTTATTTCTCAGTTCAAGTTTTGCACAATAAGACAGTCTTTCTATTGAATTTTGAAGATAACTCCATGAAAGATGAAGAATTACAAGATTTAATTTTGAAGATGACTCCATAGCCCAATGGAGAAGGTTGTTGGTCTTGAGATTCTAGTGTTCTTAACAGCCCACAGGGGGCCACTGTCCCGCAGTTGGAGCCAGTTGTTGACCAAAATTTGGTCATCTATATTTTATCGCTCTTGGATTCATAAAATACTTGATATCAAAAGAAAACATTTTTGAACTTTTATAAGTTCATTTTGCAGCCCTCAGTTTCAGCTTTTCCATGTTTTTTTTTCGGATCAGAAATATGTTTCTATATGCCTAAGTTACTCAATATCTTGTCCAGAGGTCTGATTTTGAAGAATCTTTCTAAGTATCATGTTCTTGTCTCCTTTTTTGAATTTTGGCTAAGTATTCCCATCACTTATTTCTCTCACCTTTCATCTCCATTCCATCTCCACACTTAACCATTTTTCTCTTTTCAACTCTACTCCTACTACTCTCATACTTAACTGTTTTTCCATTTTTCCCTCTCCCCTCTTCTCCTTTCCATACTTAGTCAATTTATCATATCCGTGGACTCTCAAACTTGTATTATGTTCCCTTTACCCATACATCAGTCCACCTCAAACACTTAGTTCATTTTTGTATCGTGGGTTTGCGGATTCACGGACTCATACTTTTGTGTTTTCTCATTTTCACGAGCCCATCCAAGAAGAAACATACTTAGCCATATTTCAATTTATCGTAGGGGTGGACACCCACCACACTTGTTCACCCTTCCCCCTCACCTTCCTCACCCCCTCTCTCACTATATACATTTCTCCTCCCTCACTTCCGCCGTCTACATTCTCCCCTTTCCCCTTAACTACTCACAATCCTCATCGGGTTCATGGACACCCGCCATCCCTCGTTTCTTTACTCACCTCACTACCCAACCCGCCCCTGCAGCCTACAAACTACCCCCTCGACTTCCTCTACCCATAATTTTCCCTTCACTTTCCCTTCCACCTACTCTCCTATACTTAACCAATATTCCAATTTTTTTTCCATTTAAACAATGAACCAATAAGAACACTCAACATGGAAGCATGGAATTGTGACACATGGCAACTCGTGGAATATTCTTATTGGAAAATTACACGTGGCAGCATACAAAGAGAAACATATGAAGCAATCTGATTGAATGATGTGTCATCCAATCAATTTCTGACATGTGGCGACATCTTATTTGATGACTCATCATGGTGAATGGGCATGAGGTGGATGATGACAGGATTCCAAAAAATTATTATTTTATTCAAGAATTTTCCAAGGGTTGAATCCTCCAAGCTCCATAATTTCTTCTGTTCTTTGTTTTTTGATAAGTGTATGAAACACTTAGTATTATATACCATGAAGAATATAATATACTCAATGCATGTGGGATAGAATTTTGAACCAAAAGGGTGAATTTTATGAAGGGGCACGAAAATCATCCAAGGGCTGTGATTTACCCAAGACAATTGATCGACGATGGCTGAGTGTTAATCTTGCAGAGGCCATAAATTGAGCTCCAGGTGTCAAAATAGCACAAACTTTATACTGTTGGAAAGATATTTCGACGTAGAAGATGATGGTATAGGTTTCAAGTGCTGAAAGTTGATACATTGTGCTCAAAAATTAAAATATCAGTCAGCTTCATTTTTTAATGAGTCTTCGTGACAACTGAACTTCATGAACTCATATCTTGAGATCTAGGCAATGGATTTGCACAAATTTTATATCGTTGGAAACATAAGGCGATGAATATTGCATTAGAAGTGGTTTCAATGGCTGAAAAAATCCACATCCTTACCAGAAAATTAAAACACAGTCATCTCTTAAAAGAGGCAACAAATTAAAAATTATTTGAAATAAAAGTTTATTTAAAAAACTTTTATTTAAATATTTTTGGGGGCCAATTGAAAGCACGAATATCAATGAATTAAAGTCATTAATGAGATTCCAATGTTCTATTAATTAAATTTATTTTCTAAAAAAGAAAAAGGAATTTAAAGAGAAAAAGGAAAAATCCTAACTCCTCAAGTAGTTAGAAGAACATTTCTTTAAAAAGGGAAAAGAGAGACTTCATGGGTTTCATGATTCATTGTTGAGAGAGAATTCAAAGGAGAAAGAGAGAAACATACCAACCATCATTATGTAATCAAGATTTTGATCTGCGAACAATTTTTTTCATTCTTCTCCATTCTTTTTTTCTTCTTCACTGTTTTCTCAAAGCTTTGTGTTTGTATTCTTGAAACAATCATGGGGATGAGTTCTCAAGTGTTTTTCTTGTAATATTCCAAGAATTTTCATATATGATCATGGATCATTTGCAACCATATGTGTGACTGTCAAATGAATTTTGTATATTGCTAGATATTGTTTATGAGAAAGACTCCATAAATAATTACTTTCGGGGTTGATCTTGACTGTATCTTGCAACTTTGAGTTTTAAGTATGAGATATTTGAGGTTGACCTATCAATTTCCCTTTCATTTTAACTGCAATGCTCTTTTAAAATTCTTTGAGATGATCATAAATATTCTCTCTTTTCCCTTGTGAGGAGATATGAATGTATCTAGAAAGGATTACATATGTGGTGTTGAGTATTTGTATTTTCTGATATTGAAGCTCCTCTTCAATCTTCTATTTGTAAAGAACTTCTTGCTGCACATAAAGATCATATTGGGTTATTGAAGAACCATTTTCATTTAAATCCAAGCAATAAATATTTGGGGTTTGTTGTCTAGCACTCTCCCTACTCCAAGATGTTATAAGATATATCTTTTATCCAAAGAGGAGAACCACCTCTCTAAAAATGAAGGGGGACTAATGTCCTCATGAGGTTGTCATTTCGGTCTTGAAAGATTCAAGCATCAACACCTTTCCAACTTGTTGTCGTCCTAATACACACCAACAAACATGGAGAAGTCTCCAACCCACTTCGTGTGCCCTTGGAGGCACAAACTTGAATCCAGACCCATTGTTACCTCAATCTGGATTCCTTCCATCTAGGCTCACTCCTAGGGAAGCCAAGGGGGGTAGACCTTATTAAACTATGTGAAGGTTTTATTTAAAATTCTAGGAGTTAATTAAGTTGTTGATTAGTGTTACCCAAACCAATGACAAACAACCAATGCAATATGCAATCTTTCAATGACAAGCAAACCTTTATTTATTAAACCACAATTAGACCAATGCCTAAAAATTCCACTTATTTCAATATATATAAAAGAATGACAATTTTACAGGAACAAAACAAATTAAGAATTATCTACACAATGAACTGAAAAGTAACTTTATACAATTAAAACAATGAATAAATAAATAATACTTGTGAATAAATCAATATAAATAACTTGCATAAATAGAATGTAAATACTTGAAAATAAATTGCAAGGAAATGTAAATGTTGTGCAAATGTTTAGGTTGTTTTTAGTTAATTTTAAGTTTCTTTTTAACTGAGGGGTTTAGATGTGAAAGGTTGCAAACCTAAGCTATGTGACTACCACAAGTCCTTATCCCTTAACCAAGAGGAAATGTTGGGTGCTCAATAAGAAGAACAACAAGGTTCTCCCCTAGCTCTGCAAGTCAAGTCCAAAGTGTTTGGGCATTCAACAAGGAGGATACTTAGAGCTATGAAACCATCCCTGACTTCAACCCCTTCTAGCCTCCACAAGTCACGTTATTTTAGTGGCCAAACAATAATAGAAATGGGTGCCTAATTAAATTATCCACTCAATTATTTTCCCTTTCTTATTACCCAAGATCCTCAAAGTGGCAAGGGGAGGGAATACGGGGAAAAGGCGGAGTAAATTTTATTTACTTTGCACAAATGAAATTGTAAACACTAGCCAACATGATTTTGTAGGATGGCCTAGCCACTCACATGCAAAGTTTGGGCAATCAAATATTATTTAAAATAAATAACTTAAACAAATTAACCACACTACTTTGCCACAAGGTGGAGGACAAAGGCTTCCGATTTTGTGGCAAAGGTGGATAAAATTAATTAAGGCAAAAATCAAAAAAATATTTTTAATCTTAGCCGGCACGATTTTGCAAGGATGGAAGAGCCAAGCACAATGCAAGGTATGGGAAAACTATTAAAATTAGTTTACAAATTTTAAACTTGGAAATAAATAGAAAGTGAAGGCCCAAGAGACTCTCTTGTGCTGCTTACAATGACTTTGGAAAGTGAGATAGAGAGAGGGGCTTTGCACCAAATCTTAACGATGTTCTATTGAGCCTCTAGTTGCCTATTTTGGGTAGCTCATCCTCTTTTATTGGTGAAAACCTACATAAAACAACCAAGAAAGCTCGCTGGAAAATGCTAAAAATCACCACAATATGTTAGTTTTATGTTAGCATATGTACATAAATTTTTACAGAAAAAATCTGAACTTGAAAATTGGAACTTTTAGTAATATTATGATGACTATATGTTCAAAAAATAAACAAATAAAGGGATGAAATTGAAACATCCAATTAATTGAAGCAAAATGGAGCCTTTGAAGTTCCTCCTCCAAGCTTTGGCAACCTGCAAATCTATAAACCCTTACTACACAATGAGGCAAGAAGATGAGATCCTTTAAGAGGCCTGTTATCGCACAATATGTACTTGCCTAAAGCCCAAAGCAAGTAGATACAAGATTGGCGTAATAGGGGGTGACCTATCACTGTCACCTTAATAGGAAACCCCTTTCTATTTAGGAGTATATCAATGTACCCCAGGGGAGACGTCCCCAGTGACCTGAGGGTTTGAGAAGGCTAAGGCAAGAAAGTCCCCCCCTCTCACAAGTCACTCAATTTCAAAGGTTCCTTTGTGTCTTATAGAGGTGAAGCGAAAGAGTAATATTGCATACCCTCCCAGAGCAAGACAGCAAAATAGAAAAATGGCACTTTCCAAGTACCAAAATGATGTTAATGCTTCATAAGACAATGAACTCTTAAAAAATAGACTAGCTGATATAAAATTGCAGCAGTACAATAGTTTACAACAGCAATGATAAATTTGTAACAACCACAATAACTATGCTTCAAAATGCTTGAGAAAATACTAGAAATAGTAGTTTTAACTAGGAAAATCTATATTAGATAGTCACAAGCGGATTTAGCAATGTCTAGCTAGCATAACATGTCACTTTTAAGGTCAAATTGTTGTTGTTAGATGGTTGTAGAAATATTTTGCAACAACACCAAGTTAATTAGTGAATTAGCCTAGTCTAAAGTTAGTAAAAGTTAGTAAATGTTCCAAGGAAGGTAGTTTGAAAGTTGTTTGATCAATCAATCATTTGTAGTGAGTAGATTAGTGCCTTTCTAGGGTAATGGAGTCAATGATAGCTGCAACAAATCTTGGGGAGAAATAGCAATGATAATACTTAGTCAAAGGCGATGGAAAAAATGAGAGAGGTGTTGGTAACCCAAAGCTTCAAACATTCAAGTCCTAGAGAGATAATTGCTAGAAAGTAAGGAAAGTTAGGCCCTAGCGATTTCTCTTTCCTTTAGACAATTTGAAACAAAAAATGCAATAGGCAATGTAAGTAGGGTTACTAGAGGTCTACAATGGTAGGGCTCTAGTATCTACTTCTAGATGAGGTGCTCTTTGAGAAATTTAAACAAGTGGAAAACTATAGAGAAAAAAGATAATAACTTATGTCTTTCTCATAGGGTTTCAAGCAAGCAATTTCATAATCTTTAATATGAACCAAGTAAAATTTACCATAAGCATTCATTCACATAAAAAAAATGCAGATTTTCTACTTACTTCACCAAGAATAATCAAGTTCAAACCCTAGTTGAAAATCTTCCACCATGAAAATAGCCAAGGTACACCAAAAATGCCTTTCCTCAAGAAGTGCACCTAAAATTTCAGCCAATAACCCTTAAAGAGGGCACAAATTTCAGACCTCGCCACTTGTGTGATGAGTGAATCATGAAAAAATGAGTTTTCTCTCTCTATTTATATAGTATCAATGACCTTTTATTAAAATTAGGTCGTAAAAAGGCCGACATGGACAAATTACATTCAAAATCCATATTTTACATAAATGATATTAATTAAACACTAAAATCATATCCAAGGTTGATGTCATGCCCTTCTAAGGTGGCGTTAGGCCCCTAGGGTGGAGCATTAGGCCTCAAATGCAGAATGTTTGGCCTTATAAGGCCATGAATGTTGCCAACTAGCACACAATTGTCCTCATAAGTGAAAATCCTAACGCTGGATGATGTTAGGGTCATAATGATAATTTCATGTGCTCTCAAGGGTCAACGTCTAGGTGGAAAGGAAAGACCCCCTTGGGTCTAGGTCTATCGGAGTGTTCCTGGTGAAACGTCATTTCTTCCTGGTGCAAGCCTCTAGTGTCTCTCTCCCCCTGGTGGGGTCACAACATCCATATGTGGGATTTTATCACCATGGAGGTTCAAGCTAATCATTCCCCCATATGTACATGTCCACCGGGAAAAGTCCTGCAACAACAACAAGTATTCCCTCCAGGGGTTCATAAGTCACAGGGATCATAGCAATGTCAATCAAATCTAATAACCAAATTACCCAAACATGTGCATCAAACCCCCCTTTACCCAGAAAAATGCTCAAAGACGTTATGCAAAGTCAAGTTTGGAGAGGGTCTTAGGATGTCCTATTGGGTTAATCCTCCTTAAGTTCAAGGCATTTCCCAAGTGAGAGCCAATCTACATCATGTAAGTGTGTGTGAGGTGACATGGGAAGTGTTTGGGCATAGGGTGTAGTGATAACATGGAAATGTAGGCCTTACTTGTGGGTGCCTGATCTGAAAATGTAAAGGATTGAATTTTTTTTAAATTGCAAGTGAAATGGTATGTGCTTGGGTAATAGGATCAAGTTACAAACACATAAAGATTAATGAGTTTTTTACTCAATCACGAGCAACATAAATAGTCATAAACAACCATCATAATACTCACATTAATACAACAAAATCATAAAGGCATTCACCCCTCTCTTGGACTACATCTCTTGCTCCAGCTTCCAATGGATATTTTTCATTAATGATTCAAGTGTCAAAATCAGTGCTTTACAATGCTCAAAATGATAAATGGATGGCTTCAATGGCTCCAGAATGTACAAAAACCCCTATTTGGGATCTTCCTGCACCTGATTTGGCAAAAAACTGAGTTCGAATCACTCCCTGGAAGTTTCTCCCAATTCTTTGTTGTCTCTGCTCACCAAAACGCACCCAATTTGACTGAACCTAGCTCACATGCATTTTTCATACCAAAAACCTAGCATGCGCTCCTTCCCACAAAATCTGGTGAATTTTCGCACCATTAGTGCGCTGGCCCCTTTTCCCAGTGGATATCCTGGGCGTATGCCCCCCATGTGGCCAGACCCTAGGTGCTTAAGTCGGCACCCGCTGCAACGGTTGGTTGTGGGGCTGACAAGTGTCCATGCGCATGGGCGGAGGACCGTTGGTGGGGTTGATAAGTGGCGAGGACCTTCTGTTTTAAACCCTGCATAAACAATGTGTGGTAGGGTCATATGGCAGAAGGTACATATAACCGAGGGTTGGGGCTAAGCCCCAGCGCAGACCCCACCAAACTATACCATATATCAACTTAAATATTTATGAACATACATATGGTTAAGAACCAAACTGCGGGCGGGCTGGTAGCCTGACCCTTGCCAAGTCGTCCATGTCCCCGGAGGTCGCGGGTTTGAACCCCCGCAAACACAAACCAATCCTTTTATGCCTTGGAGGGGGTGCCACATGACAACCCATGTCTGGGCCACGTGGCACCATTCTATTGGTCCCCTAATCCTGCCACGTGTTGCCATCTAAAAAGTCCAACTCAAATGCTAGCTCATCTGCCACATCAGCCTCTACCACGTCATCTCTGCCACGTGTCGGTATGGTCAACTACCACATGTCTAGTACGGACATGCCACATCAGCAGTACGACCATGACATGTCAGCACCTCTACACCATCATCAATCTATGTCACCCTGCCACATGTCAGTATGACTATCTTCCACGTCAGCAGTACGAACATGCCACGTCAGCGCTGTATGGATTGTACAATCAACAAAATTTTGTCTGTTTGCCAAAGCGGATAGAACACGATATCTCACTCATACGACGTTCATTTCAACCCATTCAAATTGCGTTGGGATAATGAGGATGAGGCCTACGCACGTGTTTGTTTTGAAGCAATTCTGAGCACTTCGATTTTTTAGCATATTTTGATCCCCTGGATCACTCCTCATTGGGAAGATTTTGGACCTCCAATAGACTACTTTCAGTCTATCTCACCTTTCCAACCTTAATCCACTTGGCCTTTCTTGGATTTGTGTTTTTAATACCAACTTGAAGGCATTCCACATTCTCTCATTTTGAATTTCTCATCCTCCTATCAAGGATTGTGCCTTCATGCAGTTCTGAAAGATATTCCGGCGAGAAATCATCTATAGAAGGAATCTGAACATGCTCTCATTGATCATCAATCAAAGGAGGCTCATACAATCTCAAATTCTCAACATCGACAACTGCATACATTTGCATATAAGGAAGAAAATCCAAACGGAAGGCATTGTTATCAATATATTCAAGAATCTTGAAAGGTCCATATCGAATTGGTTTCAGTTTTTTACCTTCTCCTTTAAGCCTCTCTTTGCTAATGTAAATCCAAACTTCATCTCCAACTTGGAAACTGTGATCAACACGATGCTTTTCAAGTCTTGTCTTGTACTTGGCTTGGCTCTTTTCCAACTGTTCTTGTACCATTTGATGCACCAACTGAATTTGTTCGATAATTTATTTTCCCTATCAATGTCATATTGACCATCAATAGCAATGTCTTTCCCAAAGATAAAATCTAAAGGGGATTTTGGAAAATAGCCAAAACATGCTTCAAATGGAGATGTTTGAGTTGAAGAGTGCTTAGTCCGGTTGTAAGCATGTTGAATGTAGTGTAGGTGCTCATCCCAAAGCTTAGGATGCTTGCTGCAATAACCATGAAGAAGATGCACTACTGTTCTATTAAACACTTATGTTTTACCATTGGTTTGTGGATGAAATGTTGTGCTCTTTTTTAGCTTGGTGTCCATGAGTTCCCATAAACTTTACCGGAAATTTCCAATAAATTGAGAATCTCGATCAGAAATAATGGATTTAGGCAACCCAAAGTTTACCCAAACATGCTGAAAAAGCATGTGTCATTTGCTCATCTATAACCTGCTTCTTACAAGGCATCAAAATACACATTTTGCTGAAATCGTCAACCACAACATAAAGATAATCATGATTTATTTTAGACATAGGTAGACCTCCTACAAAGTCCATGGAAATGCTTTCCCAAAGACGAGAAGGAACCAGAAGTGGAGTATAAAAACCCAACTTTTTATTGCTAGGCTTGCTTGTAGCACATAAAGAACATCCTCTTACATATCTTGAAACACTTTCATTCATTTTGGGCCAATAGCAATACCTTTGCAAATTAGCCACTGTCTTGCCTACACCAAAGTGGCCAGCAATAAGAGAAGAATGATCTTCCCTTATGATGTTGACTCTTTCACCCTATGGAATACATAGCTTGTCAAGATGATACAAAAGCTTATCATGCACATGGTAATCCAATTCCACAACTTGGTTAGAATGACACAAAGTTGCATAAACCTCTTTAAAATCAACATCTAAAGCATAATGTTTAACATAGCTCTCACGCATGATAGAATTATGCTTAATAATAACTGAAGCACTAACAATAGGCCTAGAAAGAATATCAAAAACTTTGTTATAAATGCCATTTTTATACCTTATAACCAAGTGGAACTGTTGTAGAAAACCCATCCATCTGAAGTGCCTTGCTTGTTGTAGTTTTGTTTGTGATTGTAAGTATTGCAATGGTTGATGATCTGTGTGAATGATAGTTTCTTTTCCCAACAAATAATGTTTCCATTTTTTCACACTTTGCACCAATGCATACAACTCCTTATCATATGTAGAATAGTTAATCACAACACCATTAAAAGTTTCAGAATGAAAACAAATGGGCTTACCATGTTGGAACAAGAATGCTCCCATTGCATAATTTCTTGCATTTGTTTGGATCTCAAATGATTGTCTCAAATTTGGAAGTGCAAGAACTGGAGTTGAACTAATCTTCTCCTTCAATGTATCAAATGTTTTTTGTTGCTTGCCTCCCCATTGGAAAACTTGTTTTATGCTTGTCATTGCATGTAATGGAGCTACAATTGAAGATAAGTTAGCAATAAACTTTCTCCAATATTGAGTTGCTCCCAAAAAGATTCTTACCTCTATCAGATTGTTGGGCTTTGGCCAATCCAAAATAACTTTGACCTTGGAAGGATCAATTTTTAGTTCTCCTCCTCCAACAATATGCCCCAAGTAAGCAAGTGAGGTCTTTCCAAACTCACATTTAGACATCTTTAAAAACAAATTTTCTTTCCTTAAGACATCCAAAACTTTCTTTACATGCATAACATGCTCTTCATGAGATTTGCTAAATATAAAAATGTCATCCAAGTATACAATAACACAATCATCAAGAAAAGGTCTTAAAACATCATTCACGACTCTCATGAATGTAGCAGGAGCATTGCAAAGTCCAAATGGAATTACCATCCACTCAAACAAACCTTGCTTTGTTTTGAAAGTTGTTTTCCAAGTGTCTCCTTCAACAATCCTAATCTGATGATATCCACTTCTCAAATGAAATTTAGTAAAATACTTAGCATATTTCAATTGATCAAGCAAATCATCAATTTTAGGAAGAGGATAATGATTCTTTACCGTAATCTTGTTCAAGGCCCTGAAATCTACACACATGCACCATGTACCATCTTTCTTTGGCACTAAAACAATTGGTGATCCACATGGCGATGTGCTTGGCATGATGACCCCTTTGTCAAGCAAATCTTGGATTTGTTTTTTAATTTCAACATTCTCCGTGACTAACATCCTGTACATACCAATGTTTGGAAGAGGAAAATCTTGTTGCAATTGTATCTCATGTTGGATAGCCCTTTTTGGAGGCAATCCCTTTGGTTCCTAAAACATCTCATCATATTGGTTAACAACCTCATATAAATCAGATTTCAACTTTGAATCAAAACCTTGGAAAGCTTCTTTTTCAACATTGTCTTTGGGTTTGATCATCAAGAGGACAAAATTCTTACTAGCATTGACTAATCTCTTCATTTGTTCAACATTTACAAGTGACAAATTCAACTTCTTTGTATGTGCTCTAACAATGTACTCAACTCCATTTTAAAAAAAATGATACTTGTTCTCATGACGATGAAAGATGGCTCTCCTATCATATAAGTATGGACTTCCCAACACAATACCACAGATACCCAAAGGAATAACATCAAGCTCTACCTCATCTATAAAATTTGCAGTGATGGAAAATCTAAGTTTACATCTTCTTGTCACATGCAATTTGGCATTGTCACATATCCATCCTAGAGGGTATGGTTTAGGATGTGTAGTAGTTTCCAATTTTAGTTTCTGGACAATGTCTTCAGATATGAGGTTTTCTTGAGATCCAGTATCAAAAATAGTATCTATATTGGTATGCTTTGAAATCACCCTTATGAGGAAAATCTCCATTCTTTCTTTTTCATGTTGAGTTTCATTGAGGCTATTACTACTTGAAGAAATAGTACTTTCAATAGAATCCTTACCTTGAAAACCCATGGATGTAATCTTTGTTTCATCACTCGAATCAGAACCTCAATCATGTTGTACGGTTGCATTAGTCTTTGGTTTCCCCTTATGGCTGAAATTTTTGGGTCTCTTTTCAGGATGAAGTTTCCAACAATGGTCTTCATCATGGCCATCTTTTGAACAATGTTTACATGTGAGTTTCTCTCCCTCTTTCTTGACTGAAGCATTCTTTCTTTTTCATGTCCCTTAAAATTCTTCTTTCCTTTGTCTCCATGAACAAAAGGTTTCTTGCTTCCCTCTTGAGGTTCATTCCTTCCTCTTGCTTCCAAATGAGCTGCATGTACACAAAATTCATCTAGACTTGTAGGGTTAAACACAAGTATTGTGTGCCTCAAGTAGCTATGAAATCCTCCAATATATTTTAGTCAAGTTTCTTGAGAAGACAAATCTATAACCAAAATCAAAGCCCTTCTTCTAAATTCTTGAGTGTAGCTTTGAACACTTTGTCCTTTATCTTGTCTAAAGTTTCGCCAATCCATAATAACTTTCTGCATGTATGCTAATGGATAAAATTGTCGTTTAAGTGAAACAATAAAATACTTCCAAGAGGATAAAACTTTACCATGTTTCTTCATGTCCTCATGAGCTTTGGCTTCCCACCAAATGAGTGTTGCACTGTCCAATCTTAAAGAAGCAAGTTGAATATTAGTTTCATCATCTTTGATCCTTTGTATCCTACAATACACTTCAATCTGACGAATCCAGTTATTCAATTTCTTAGCATTTACCTCTCCATTGTACATTGGAAATTCAAACTTAATATAAAGCTTAAGAAAAGGAGTTTGTAGAGGCATTTTACCATGTTCTTTTGGATAATTTGGAGGTGGTTGTGAAATGGTAGAAGAGGTGGAAGATGGAGGTGAAGGAGGTGGAGAATCACCATTCCCTCCATTTCCCTTTGTAGTTTTATCACCACTATCTCCATTACCCTTTGGAGGGTTTGATCTTTCACCTTGCAATCTTGCATTTCTTTCTTCAAATAAAACTTTCACCATCTCTATCATATCATATAAATATTTTCTGAAAGTTTCATCCTCTGAAGGAAGAGTTTCATGACTCTCCTCATGAGCCATACTTGGTGAATATCTCCTTGAAGCTTGAGGTGGTTGTGTAGTTCTCCTTCTTGACAGTTGAGAACTTGGCTCTACAAGTTGACCTTCTCATATTGTGAGCTTCAAACTTGTAAGCATCAGAAAAAAAACACTTGCAAACAATCAAACCTTCAAAAACCTACGCTTTGATACCAACTTGATCTGAAAATGTAAAATCTTGAATCTTTTTAAAATTGCAAGTGAAATGGTATGTGCTTGGGTAATAGGATCAAGTTACAAACACATAAAGATTAATGAGTTTTTTACTTAATCATAAGAAACATAAATAGTCATAAAAAACCATCATAATACACACATTAATTCAACAAAATGATAAAGGAGTTCACCCCTCTCTTGGGCCACATCTCCTGGTCCAGCTTCCAATGGATCTTTTTTATTAATGATTCAAGTGTCAAAATCAGTGCTTTACAATGCTCATAATTAGAAATGGATGGCTTCAATGGATCCAGAACGTCCAAAAACCCCTAGTTGGGCTCTTCCTGCACCTGGTTTGGACAAAAACTGAGTTGGAATCACTCCCTCAAAGTTTCTCCCAATTCTTTGTTGTCTCTGCTTGCCAAAACGCACCCAGTCTAACTAAACTTGACTCACAGGTGTTTTCTATGCCAAAACCCAACACACACTCCTCGCAAAATCTAGTGAATTTTCACACTGTTAGTGCACTGGCCCCTTTTCCCAGTGGAGATCCTGGGCGTATGCCCCCATGTGGCCGAACCCTAGGCACTTAAGTCGACACTCATTGCAACGGTTGGTTGTGGGGCTGACAAGTGTCCATGCATGTGGGTGGAGGACCATTGGTGGGGGTGATAAGTGGCAAGGACCATTTATTTTAAACCCCATGCAAACAGTGTGTGGTAGGGTCATATGGCGGAAGGTACATATAACTGGGGGTTGGGGCTAAGCTCCAGCTCGGACCTCACCAAACTACACCATATATAAACTTAAATATTTATTAACATACATATGGTTAAGAACCAAACTACAGGTGCGCTGGTAGACCAACCCTTACCAAGTCATCCATGTTCTCGGAGGTCGCGGGTTCGAACCCCCACAAACAAAAACCAATCCTTTTATGCCTTGGAGGGGGTGCCATGTGGAAACCCATGTCTAGACCATGTGGCACCATTCTATTGGTACCCCAATCCTTCCACATATCACCATCTGACAATTCCAACTCAGCTACCATCTCATCTGCCACATTAGCCTCTTCCACGTCACCTCTTCCACATGTGGGTGTGGTCAGTTGCCACGTGTCTAGTATGGAAATTCCACATCAACACCTCTGCACCATCATCAATCCACATCACCTTTCCACATGTCATTATGGTCAGCTTCCACGGCATCAGTACGGACATGCCACATCATCATGGTACAAACTATACAGTTAACAAAATTTTCCCTGTTTGGCAAAGCGGACAGAACACGATATCTCACTCATACGATGTTCGTTTGAACCTGTTCAAGTTGCATTGGGATCATGAGGATGAGGCCTACACACGTGTCCATTTTGAAGCAATTTCGAGCACTTTGATTTTTGAGCATATTTTGATCCCCTGGATAAATGCCTCTGTAGAGGAAGAGTTGCACCTTATCATGGATTCTATTGTTTCCTAACCCATTCAATCCCTTTTATGCTTTTTCTTTTGTGCTTGAAGGGAAGAGATGAGGGACACTGTCTTGGCTTGGTAACCAGAGGTGATAGCATTTCCCACAAGAATTTCACGGAGATGAGAAGGTTGGATCGTGATGAGACCCCCTTTTTCTTGGCTATGCCAAGAAGAGCCACTACCCTATTTTGGTGACTAGATAGATGGTAGTGTCATACCACTACATGCCCATGGTCCTAATAGGCCAACTCAAGATGAGACCTCCTATCCACTAGCTAATACCTTGAGTGTTTATTTATCTTACGGGTTCCCTTTAATTACTGAGAATCCTTTTACTGCTTTCTTAGGAATCCCTGGGCGAAGCATCTCAAAGGTTTAATTTTGGATTTTTAACTCTTTCCAGCTACTTTTACCCTCTGGACCTTTATCCCCTTCTTCTCACAAGGAAAGGTACAACCCTTCCTAGTGTGGAAAACCCAATGCCCGAACAAAGGTAGGGGGGAAAATGAGAGTAAGGATGGAAAGTGGTAAGTATGGAGGAAATGGGAGATGACCTTTCATAGAACCACCCAATGGAAACCCAACCTAAATGGAGATCAACTTACTCAGGCATCATGTCACCCTCCCAGGTATGAGAAATTTAAAGAGAATAATTTCCAAGCAAACGTTATGAAATGAAGGAGAATTCAGTGCAACATATTTAAGTGATTCAATAATTAGAGTGACACATACCATGATACTCAGACTCATTACCTCATGGAGCAAGGCTTACTACTACTTCAGGACCAGGCTGGTGGGATGGATATTGTTGTTTCTAATAGATGGGATGCATTGAAGAAAAGATGGACCCTTTGGGGCCATGCTCAAGTCATTCGACTCTCGACACTCCATGTCTAGGACCTGTGGGCCTCAAGACATGATATCCTTAGTTATCCCTAGGATAGGGGATAACAAGGCCTACAAAATACTTTGTAAACTTTAATAAAATAAAATCACATAAATCTATAGCAATAATACTACAAATTTATCCCTAGCAAAATACTTTGCTTAGGGTTCTTCAAGTAAAACAATGTGAATCAAGAATACAAAAACCTACAATGTTACCTCACCAAGAGAAAATATCACACAAGAGTATTCAATATAACCAAGAATACACCATGAAAGCACCCAATAACACCAAGAGATCCTCCAAAGCTTCACTTTATTGATCCAAGAAAGGCTACCAAATGGAACCAAAATTACAAGAGAAAAATGAGAGAGAATGAGAGAGAGTGGGGAGAGATTTTGGCATAATAGAGTTGCTGTGAAAACTCATGTCAAAATGAGGAGAGAGTGCTTCCTTTTAAAGGAGGGAAATAGGACAGACCCTCCTTGGATGAGTTGCAAGTGTCACCCATCCAAGAGAGAGAGAACAAGTCAAGGGGGGCTTAGTTTTAGGGTTTTGGAGTGAGTCAGGGTTTGAGGGGTGATATGTGAGGGGGAAAACCCCTTTCCTTTTGTTCAAACATGAGGTTAGATTATAGGAAGGGCACACTTAGAATTTTAGGCACTTTTTCACTTTAATTTTTACTTTTCCCTAAGTTCATAAAGAAGGGGGGAGCCCCTCTCACTAGGGAGACTCAACTTAAGTTATTAAATTGAATCGGGGGGGG
>CBVK0100043043.1:0-10942 GCA_900067695.1 Picea abies | reverse complement strand
CGGGTTTCTATGTGTATTTTCACTTTTCCAACTTAGGAAATAACATTAGAAAACACTTCCCCACTTTTTTTCTTCACTTTAGTCACTTTTACAATTTTTGGGTTTTTTACCTTAGCCAATTATTTGCAGACTTTTGACTGACTTGTACTCCTCATGGACAATGTCCTACAAAAACTTGTCCAATTGAGATTAAATTTGGTCCAAAGGTATAGGGGGTCATAAGACATTTTTTTTGAGTACTCACACCCCTATACAAAATCCATGAGGGCCAAATTTTTACATTTTTCATAAAAAATAATTAAAATTTCCAATTTACGAAAAAATTTAATTATTAAAAAATTATATCAAAACCTAACAGAATTACACAAGACTCTAGGAGATGTCTAGCATGGTCATTTACAACATATTTATACCTTATTTAGCCACTGGGATCGATATTTAGAATGCCTTTCACCATTTTGGAGGATTATTGAGTGAAAAACTCAAGAGTAATTAAAATCGTTGAAAAGCAAGATTAATTACCCGAGGAAAAAAAACTCTCGATGAAAGGATTTCCATAATGATAAAGTCCTAGGAAACTAAATAAAACTTGAACCATGCTAACATATCAAAAAATTATCCCACACAGGGGAGCAGACATTCCATGGACACAAAAAGAAGTGTTGTGGGGGAAATTTCCCAACTGAGCCAAAAGTATTCAAACTTATCGTACCATAAGGTACATATCTTCATGATACATGAAGTTGAAACCTGGTTGAAATAGGTGGTCAACATCTAGCTCCACATGGGGACTTGTGCTTGATCTTTTGGAAGGAGAGCATGTGAGAACATTGAAATATACAAAACAAAGTTCTCACCAATAACCAACATGTAATGTCCCCCACCTCTTGATGAAGAGGTTTGGGAAGACTTAGTGGTATAGCCATCCCCACTAGACCATAGTCTCATGCAGCATGGGAAAAATTCAGCCAACTCAATGTTATATTCTGAAGTTGACTTGGAAAAAGGGGAAAAGGATAAAAAGTAACTCAATGAAGAATTAGAACAATGGAGGTTGAGTTAGGAGTTGAACCTAGGGGTTAAACTAACTCAACATGGAAATATAATGGAAGTATAAAGGAAAGGCTAGGGCACACCTTTCAATCATCTTGGATATTTGGTATTTGCTTGTTGATCTCTTGAGCACACAGTTTAGAGGGTTTTGAGATTACAAACCCTAGAGAACAACTCAGTGGTGAAAGATTCCACTCAACTTGTTCCAAGCTTGGTCTCAAGGATGAAATACTCCACCCACACCTTTCTACACTCATCACAGGTTCCATCATCGATTCAGGAGGGAAGCAGGGTTGTACCATTGAGGGTTTTCCAACGCGGGCACACCATTGCATGAAGAGAAGTTCGATCCAGCAGTGTGACAGGGCCTAGAGACATTCTAGCACTTGGGTTTTGTTTGCAGGACCTTGCTCATTAGTTTGGAGGCATTTTGGAGGAGTTACTTCAGCCATATTATTATGTACATATTTGGGACGACTTTGAGAGGAGGAGGGCGTAGTCTTGATTAGGGTTTTAGCAGTTTAGAGGGTGGAGACTTGGTAGTTGGAATTCATACATCAGGGAAGGGTTTCCCTTGTCCCGATCTATCTTTTGGTGAAGTTTGGCATCATTTGGAGGTCTCCTTCAGCTGGGCCAAAACCTTGACCTTCTCATCCATCCAGCAAGACGTGCCAACAACTAGAGGGTTGGACGTAACCCTAGATCTTATTGTATTTGGGTCTTCATCATATATTTAGCCTTTGGAGGCTATTTTTGTATTGTCGGGAGCATTTTGTAGCAACTCATATCTTCTATCTCAGATCCATCTGATGTTATTCCAGATCTGCTTCTATATTGTACCAGGTTCTTGCTTTCGTAATATTAAAGGTCAGATCTATGCGTGTGGAGTTCCATATCTTGTGTATTGATTAGATCTTGCATTATATTGAGTATATATTCATAATCTGTGATGAATAACTGAATATAAACCTAAGGCTAAAACCTGAGAGGCCAACCTGCACATACAGACAATTAAACAGTTAATTCAGTGGTTAGTTAGTGTTCCAAGTGAAAAAATTGGCTTGGGAACATTATAGTGGTATCAGATCTCTGATCCTCCCATCCTGTGAGGATTAGTGCATGCAGAAATTTAGTGGTATTTATATGGGCTGAAGGAAGAAATAGACAAGTGAGACAGAAGTCGAGATCGAGGGTTCAGGTGATGACAGTCAGCCACAGGGCTTGGCAATCTTAGCATAGGAGTTCCGGAAGTCCATAGTCCAGATAGAGAGTACATTACTATGCCACTTACAGGAAAACCAGGAGGCAAGCGATGGGGGGCAGGCCGAGATAACTGATACCTTAAGAAAGGTATATGAAAACCAGACCAAAATAGCCGAGATGTTGATGCAAGTGAATCACAAGGGGAGAGGCCCAGAATCCTATGCCAATAAGGAAACTAGTGGGTCTCATGGAGGAAACAGGCATCAGTAATAACACAAGCATTATCTTCATTCTGAGGGAATCCAAGGAGGAGGAGTGCCACTGGGACAATCAGGTAGCAGGACTACTCCTAGACCGTACTTGCCCACTTTCACAGATGAAACCACACATCTTGAACCAATAGATGATTTTGTTGATCAATTTGAGCAATGTGGTAGGGAGTACAACCAATTGAGTTTGACAGTTCGGAGGAAGATGAACCTAGATTAGTATTGTCAAATAAAATTCAGAAACAAACCCATGCCGCACCATAGAAGAAACTATGAGTTTGAGCGCAGGGCTAGGAAGATGGAGATTCTCTACTTTGATGGATAGGCCAAGATGACTGTACAGGCGTAGGTACAAAAACTAGACACTTATCTGCAGCTTAAACCTATGAGGGAGATGGAGGCCATCAAGTTTGTCACCATGTACTTGGATGGAAAAGCTCATGATTGGTGGTATCATGGATTGACCACACTTGGCCACAATTAGATAGTGGCATACACAAATTTCACTCAGAGACTCATTGACAGGTTTGACCAGGGGGATCCTGAGCTACATTTCCAAGAGCTCACACAGCTCAGACAGACAGGAGCACCAAAGGTGTACATTGAGGAATTCTAGAGGCTAGAAGTCATGGTGCAGGATGTGTCACAGACCAAAATTATGATGCTCTTCACTAAGGGGTTGATGGAACCCTTGAAGGGTTGGGTGAAGGCTTTGAAGCCCACCAACCTACAGGATGCTATCTTGAGAACAAGAGATATAGGGCCAACTACAAAGCTGAAATTTGTGCCTATACCACCTCTTAACATAGGAGGTAGAGACCAAAGACCTCCAATGAACCCAGGAGGGTGTGACCCAAGGGGGTTAGACAGGGGGAGAGGTAGGATGAATGAGAATACTAGAAGATAACTAAGGTGGAAGAAACTATGCTACACATGCAAAGAGCCATGGAACCCATCCCATAAATGCATGGTCCATGGATAAGTTCATTACATAGAGGTGACATCAGACAATGAAAAGGATGAGGATTTTGGTCACATCCAAAACATAGAGGCAGACACCACCGAAACTGCAGAGGAGGAGGCTACAGGTCATGACAGTACAAAAGAGGAGAGTGGAGTCTTGCAGGGGCATAAGGTGTCAATGTTGATTGATGGGGGAGCCTCCCACAACTTCATTGAATCAGCATTGCTACAGAGGAGGCATATACCCACGGTTGAATTTGAAGGATTCAAGGTGGAGGTAGCAGGTGGAAGCTCCATGCCATGCAACAGGTACATTCCAGAAATGAAGCTTACATTGGGCAGACATGACTTAGTGCAATACGTTTATGTGATGGACCTTCCGGACACAAACATCATCCTTGGGGTACAGTGGCTTAGTACATTGGGGCCTATCACCACCAACTACAAAACATGGAGATGTCTTTCACAGAGGAGAGTGGAAGAAAGGTAGTCCTCAGAGGCATGACAAGTAACTCAACCAAGGTAGTCATGACAAAGAGGATGGAGGCCTTTTTTAGGAGAGAAGAAATTGTGTATGCTGTTGAGTGCAAGATTTCGGCACATGTGGACAAAAAGGGAAAGATTCACTATACACTAGAGATTCACAAGATCATTGAAAAACACAATAAGGTGTTTGGACCTATTCCACCAGGGGTGCCACCAGACAAGGGATTTGAGCATATCATTGAGTTGGAGGAAGGAGAAAAGCCAATCATCACCACGCCTTATAGGCACCCAAAGAAGTATAAGGATGAAATAGAAAAGGCAATCAAAGATATCTTGGACATGGGGCACATCAGACCAAGTTCCAGCTCTTTTGCCTCTTCAGTGGTGTTGGTAAAAAAGAAGGATCGAACCATGCACTTGTGCATTGACTTCAGGGCACTAAACAAAAAGAAAATAAAAAACAAGTATCCCATTCCAAGGATTGATGAGCTTTTGGATGAGCTCCATGGGGTTGTTTATTTCACTAAGATTGACCTACACTCTGGTTACCATCAAATCAAAATGAGGGAGGAGGAAATCCCAAAAACTGCTTTTAGGTGTCACTACGACCACTATAAGTTCTTAGTGATGCCATTTGGCTTAACCAATACCCCAACCATGTTCCAGTCATGTATGAACCATGTCTTCAACAAACAGTTGAGGAATAATCTCCTTGTATTCTTTGATGACTTGCTAATCTATAGCAAGATGTGGGAGGAGCACCTTCAGCATGTGGACTAGATCTTGACTATCATGGAAGAGCAATCTTTGTATGCCAAGAAGTCCAAATGTGAGTTTGGAATGACAGAGGTCCTCTACTTGGGGTAGATTATTGGAGTTAAAGGAGTACAGGTACATCAAGAGAATATTCAGGCCATAGTGGAGTGGCCTACACCTAAAACCCTTATAGAGTTGAGGGGATTTCTAGGAATTTTCTCTTATTACAGGAAGTTCGTCAAAGGATTATCACAACTTTGTGCGCCTTTGCCTGATTTGACCAAGAAGGGAGATTTCAAAAGGAATGAGGAAACCCAATTTACATTTGACAAGATGAAAAAGGTGATGAGAAGATGCCCAGTCTTGGCCCTACCAGATTTTGACCAACCTTTCACCTTGGAGTGTGATGCCTCCAGAGAAGGCATTGGGGCCGTACTAATGCAGAATAGGCACCCTCTTGCCTATGAAAGCCAAAAACGCAGGGGACATGAGTTACTTTATACCATCTATGACAAAGAGATGTTGGACATCATGCATGCTTTGGACAAATTCAGGAAATACTTGGTCAGTGCTAGATTTTTGGTGAAATCAGATCACAACAGCCTTAAGTACTTCTTAGAGCAGAAGGACTTAAATGAAAGGCAACAAAAGTGGGTCAGCAAGATCCAGGCCTATGACTTTGACATTGAATTCGTCAAAGGGAAAAACAACATGGTGGAAGATGCATTATCCAGAAGGCCATCAATCTATGCCATGACAGATGTATCAATTGATTAGAAGGACCTCCTTGTGATGGAATACTCAAAAAATCAGTTCGCTTGTCAAGTGATGGATGGGAAAATACAGGATGATAACTTCAGGGTCATCGATGGAATTATCTATTACAAGGGCCGAATCTTTTTGGTTCCTAAAATCGGCCTTCAAGGCCAAGGTATTACAGGCATGTCATGACTCATCAATGGTAGGGCACCAAGGGATTGGCAAGACATACATGAAAGTAAGGGAGAGGTTCTCATGGAAGGGCCTCAAAGAGGATGTGATGAATCATGTCAAGGAGTGTACTACTTTTCAGGAGAATAAGGACGAGCACACTAACCCAGCAGGACTACTGCAACCCTTACCCATCCTAGAGCACAAATGGGAGAGCATCTCCATGGAATTCATCACAGGGTTGCCAAGGGCACAAGGTAAAGATTGTATTTTTGTAGTGGTGGACATGTTGATGAAATTTGCACACTTCTTCTCCATTGCTACAGACTTTAGTTCAGCACAGGTGGCCGAATTATTTTTTAGAGAGGTCTTCAGACTACATGGTCTACCCAAAACCATTGTCAGTGACAGGGACAACCAATTCATGAGTACATTCTGGCAAGAGATATTTAGGCTGGTTGGTACAACCTTGACCCCTAGCACTAGTTATCATCTTCAGACTGGTGGGTAGACCAAAATAGTCAACAAATGGGTGGAAGGCTATCTCATGAATTATGTAGCAGGGTAGAAAAAGGAATGGGTTAGATGGCTACACTTGGGGGAATACTGTTACAACACCACCCATCACATGTCCATAGGCATGACCCCATTCAGGGCATTATACAGCTATGACCCACTCTCTTTTGTAGAGATTGATTTTGGTGACAACAGAGCCCCGATGGTACATGATTGGGTATAGTAGAGTCAGGACATCATCCAAGATTTGAAGGATCATTTACAGAGGGCACACAATCAACAGAAGGTCCAAGCAGAAAAACACAAGGTAGAGCATACTTTTGAGGTTGGTGACTTAGTCTACCTAAGACTCCAACCATACAGATAGGCTTCTATCAAAATAGGTGGAGTAGAAAAGCTCCAACCTCATTTCCTTGGGACCTACAAGATCAACAGAAGGGTAGGGGTCATGGCCTATGAGATGGAGCTCCCACAGGGTAGCAGGATCCACAATGTTTTCCATGTATCATGCCTGAAGAGGGCCATCGGACAAGACATCACTCCCCTTGAGGTGCTGCCACCTCTAGATGAAGAGGGGAAATTAGTGCTAATACTGGAGGAGATATTGGAGGTACGGGAGAAGAAACTCTACAGGAGGAGCATCCGAGAATACTTAATCAAATGGAAGGATTTTCCTATTGAAGATGCCACGTGGGAGAATGAACAGGTGATACGAGCGACAGGTTCGTAATTGCTTGTGGGCAAGCAATTTCTAGCAGGGGAGACTGTAATGTCCCCCACATCTTGATGAAGAGGTTTGGGAAGACTTAGTGGTCTATCCATTCGCATTAGACCATAGTCTCATGCAACATGGGGAAAAGTCGGCCAACTCAATGATATATTCTGAAGTTAACTCGGAAAAAGGGAAAAAGGATAAAAAGTAACTCAATGGAGAATTAGAACACTGGAGGTTGAGTTAGGAGTTGAACCTATGGGTTAAACTAAATCAACATCGAAATAGAATGGAAGTATAAAGGAAAGGCTAGGGCGCACCTTTCAATCATCTTAGATATTTGGTATTTTCTTGTTGAGCTCTTGAGCACACAGTTTAGAGGGTTTTGAGATTACAAACCCTAGAGAACAACTCAGTGGTGAAAGATTCCACTCACCACCTTGTTCCAAGCTTGGTATTGGGGAGGCAATACTCCATCCACACCATTCTACACTCATCACAGGTTCCATCATCGATTCAGGAGGGCAGTAGGGCCGTACCATTGAGGGTTTTCCAGTAGGGGTACACCATTGCATGAAGAGAAGTTCGATTCAACAGTGTGATAGGTCCTAGAGACATTCTAGCACTTGGTTTTTGCTTGCAGGACCTTGCTCATTAGTTTGGAGGCATTTTGGAGGATTTACTTTGGGAAGATTATTATCTACAGATTTGGGACGACTTTGAGAGAAGGAGGGCGCAGTCTTGATTAGGGTTTTGGAAGTTTGGAGGGGGAAGACTTGGCACTTGGACTTCATACTTCAGGGAAGGGTTTCCCTTGTCCTGATCTATATTTTGGTGAAGTTTGGCATCGTTTCGAGGTCTCCTTCAGCTGGGCCAAAACCTTGGCCTTCTCATCCATCCAGCTGGACGTGCCAACAGCTAGGGGGTTAGACGTAACCCTAGCTATTATTGTATTTGGGTCTTCCTCATATATTCATCCTTTGGAGGCTTATTTTTTATTGTCGGGGTCATTTTGTAGCATCTCATATCTTCTATCTTGGAGCCATCTGATGTTATTCCAGATCTGCTTCTATATTGTATCAGGTTCTTCCTTTCATAATATTAAAGGTCAGATCTATGCTTGTGGAGTTCCATATCTTGTGTATTGATTAGATCTTGCATTATATTGAGTATATCTTCATAATCTGTGCTGAATAACTGAATATAACCCTAAGGCCGAAACGCGAGAGGCCAACCTGCACATATAGACAATTAAACAGTTAATTCAGTGGTTAGTTAGTGTTCCAAGCAAAAAAATTGGCTTGGGAACATTACTACATTTGTGAAAATAATAATTAATAATCAAATAAATGAAATTATATTGACAATAATCAAATAAATGAAATGATTATACAATGAACTATATATATAAATGAAATAATGATAAAACTGAAAGAATCAAAGGAAAAAAAAGGTTAGAGATACGTTACAGAGGGTGCCCCTTTGGACACCAAATGGTTGAGTTGAAGATCATTTCAAGGTGGAGCCTTTTCACTAGCATATCTAACTTTATGTCATCCAATTGGCTGAGATGAGTTGTTAGAAGACTTATACACTTTACCTTGTTTTTTGATGTTCTGATGTGAACCCTTTTTCTTAGTTCTCAACCACTTGATAGAATCTTCCTTGAACCCTTTCTGATGAAGTTGCATTAGTGCCAAGTGAAAAGATTTAAAGTTTGTCGTGTCGACTTTAACCCTACTTTGAAAGCATTGGCATAATATTCCATAGGGATGATATGTTGACTATTATTATCATCAATCACTTCCTTATTATCCCTACAATCCTCTACCATGTTTTTTCCACTTTTTCATTTTTTCTTTTTATTCTTTTTACGCTCGTCTTGTTTGTTGAAGACATCTTCTTCACCAAAATAAATGTCCCCAATTTCTAAGACATGGAATAGATGTCCCAAAAATCCTAGCAAACTCTTCTTGATAGCTAACTGATTCATCTGAATGTTGGCGAACCAATGTTGATGATGCAGTCCCAAATGAAAAATCTAACTCTGTTCCAGATTTTGAAGGAGTCATGTCGATATCCCTTTCACTTGGAGCTTCTTCAAGAAAAATACCATCAAAAGAATCCATGGTATCCCAAAAATTACAAACACTTGGGATTTCATCCTTAAGTTTCTTCTTGACATGTGTTATAAAATTAGATGGTATTTCATAACATCCCATTTATAATTCATGATACACAAACCCATTTATGGGTTTCTTGGGATCTTCCACGTGATATTTTCTTTCCAATTCTCCATTTAATATAAACATGGCCCCATCTAGAGTGGGAATGGTGGCTTAAGTTAAATCCATTTGTATATTACCCTCCAATTTTGCAGTTGTTTTCCTTGAGAGAAAACCCTAAGCATCGGGCACATCAATCACCACTATTTCAATTTCTATTTGAATATTAGGGAAGGCAACCAAATGCACTTGTAAGCCATGTATCAAACCATGCACTTCAATTGTTTTAATATCCATGGAAAAAATGTTATGATAAGGCCTTGAAATCCTTAAATTTAAATGTTCCATTACTTTGTTAGTAATAACATTTGAACTTGCTCCAGAATCAAGCATGCAATTGTGAAGGAGATAACCATTCATAAGTAGAGAAAGAAAAAATAGTTGATGAATGGGGTGTTCCGCGAGTACTTGGACAAATTTTTCCAAGTATTTATTGACGATATTTTGATCTACTCTCGGACGATGGAGGAGCATGACGAGCACTTACACTTGGTACTACAGTGTCTGTGAGAGAACAAACTATATGGGAAGTTGTCCAAATTCTCTTTTTATCAATCAAGGATTCACTACTTAGGGCATGTCATCTCCGGCGAAGGCATTTCCATGGATCCTGCAAAGGTCGAGGCTATTATGGAATGGCATGCGCTGAAGAATGTCCCAGAAGTGTGTAGCTTCATGGGTTTAGCAGGATAATATCGACGGTTCATCAAGGGATTTTCGAAGATAGAAAATCCAATCATGGAGTTGCAGAAGAAGAACAAGAAGTTTGTTTGGACTGAGAAATGCGCGGAAGAATTTCGCAGGTTCAAGGAATTGTTGACAACAACACTGATACTAAAGGTCTCTGACATGGACGCAGACTTCTTGGTATGCACTGACGCATCCAAGGAAGGCTTAGGCGGAGTCTTGATGCAAGATTAACGAGTAATCACTTATATTTTGAGGAAACTGAGAAGGCATGAGGAGAACTACACGATGCATGATTTGGAGTTGTTAGCCATTGTATATGCCTTGAAGGTTTGGAGACACTACCTTGTTGGACGAAAATTTGAACTAAAGACTGATCATTGTGGACTACAACACATATTTACGCAAAGTGACTTAAATGCGTGACAACGACGTTGGTCGGAATTGATTAGCGAGTATGATTTTGAGATTACTTACATAAAAGGGACAATGAACAGGGTAGCAGATGCATTGAGTCAGAGACCACGCATATTTTTAGTGTTACCTCTTCAGACGAATCTATGTGAAAAGATTCTAACTTTACAATGTAATGATGACTGGTACAAAGAGGTCAAGGGTTTTTTCGGACAAAACACAATGATGGTACCACGATATGAGGGATTTTCATTTGATAGAGATGGTTTATTAAGGTTCAAAAGTCGGAGTTACATACCACCAAACGACGAGTTGAGGATGTTGATCCTAAGCAAGGCTCATAAAGCAGTTTACATGGCCCACCCGGGAGTCACAAAGATGAGGGTAGACCTTAAACCCTTATTATTTTGGAAGGGAATGAAGGGCGACATAGTCAACTATGTGGTCAGATGTCTAGAATGTTAGCAGGTAAAGGTTGAACATAGACACCCAGCAGGATTACTACAACCACATGCTATTCTGGAATCGAAATGGGAAGTTATTTCAATGGATCTTATTGTTGGATTGCCACTGACGGCAAGGAGACATGACTCGATTTTCATAGTAGTAGACATTCTAACGAAGAGTGCTCACTTTATTCCTGTGCGTACGACGTATCAGGCACCTGA
>CBVK0100043042.1:6216-41684 GCA_900067695.1 Picea abies | reverse complement strand
AGATCATATGCTATGAGAGTAGTTGAATTCGTGACCTTGAGGAAGTTGTCAATGCTTTGAGGAAAAAGAAAGACTCAATATGTGCAAAGCACTAAAAGAGAGGTCGGAAGACCTAAAAGCCATCAATGTGCATATTCAAGTAGAGAAATTGACACTTGAAGGAGAAAATACAGAGGTTTGACAAGACATAGTTGATCTCAAGGAGGACCTTAATGTTGTTCAAAAATTGTTGCATATTGGAATTGTTAGTCAAATGCCATAACTCTCACCACTATTATGGCATATTGAAACAATAGCTAAGTTCAACTCTTGCAATTGGTAGAGAAAGTAATACAGTAAGATGATCAATAAGAACAAAGGCTCACTCAGATAATGACTCTTCGATGTTAAGAAATGGCAAAGGAGGAATTGGCCATGTCATAAGTCATTGTCCAAAATACCAAGGAAGTGTAAGCACCTTCCACTTATATTATAGAAGCAAATACCATGAACGACACAGCATGGTAAGCGCTCACCCTCCAATGATTGTTCTCAATCTATTTTGTAAGAGCCCTTTGGTAATTTTCAAAAGCATACCAACGGCATAGGTTCCAAGCTAATGTGATAAATGGGCTACAATGGCCAAGCACTAGGCAAGAGAAGCCAAGGGATTGTAAACCCCACTTTAGTCAAACCTAAGGTCAAGCACAAAGGCCTAGAATTTTGTGGCACGCAAGAAAAAGTTGAATGCTCAAAGGATGCAATTTGTTGTGAGCATCAAGATGTCGAAACATACAACCCACCTCCGAGAGTACTTTGCTGAGAAAGACCATGTCCACTAGATGTCAATTTTTTGAAAGCAAAAGACGTTTCATATTTGGCCTTCTCATCGCCTAATCCGCACCTCAGGTCATGTGGCATAAATCTTCAATCCACTAGGTGCGGCCTAAGGGGCGAGTCTCGAGTCGAGTCATTGTCACATGATAACTCGACTCCTCTGTCTAGGCCAACTCCTAGCGTAGCCAAGGGGGGTAGTCCCTAATAAAATAATAAGGTTGATTACACTAATTACAATTAATCTAGGAGTTAAATGAAACAAAAGCAAGAAACATTATTCTAAGCATCATATAGTTACACATCCAAAGATTGTTTATGTGAATGATATTAAGCAAATGAAATACTTCGAAGCAAATGATAATCAGAAAATGACAAATATCGTTTAGAGACCAATGCCAAAAGGAAAGTGTGTATTGTTGCAAGATAAATGTTGTGAGTTGCTCTTGGTAAGTTTTAATAGTTAAGGGGTTTCACTTGGATTTAAGTAAATTGAGTGAGATGGATCGATAGTGTTGATCCACTCACAATTGCAGGAGATTGTAAGCGAGAAATGAAAGATCTAATCTATCATGTGTTGTATTTTAACTATTATCCCTCAAATGGGTACAAGTGGAACTGTAAGGACTTCTAACGGGGAGAGAACGAATCTCAAAGTATCCCCCTGAACTCAGAAGCAATTTGTTGGTATGGATCCCATATTGAGCAATAATGGAAAAAGGTTTTCCCTAATTAGACTACTCTGCACAAATAAAGTCTCTTTTTGAATCATGCCAAGATCGAGAAAATGCTTGTGAGGCTAAGAGCATACTAAGGCCTTGAAGGGGAAGGTTTGTTACTTTGCAAAATTGAAATAACTTGAAATGAACTTGAAAAATGAAAATTAAGATAATTAATCTAAAGCAGAAAATAAATGTTTTGTTGTGTTTATCTTGGTTTGTTTTAGATTTATTTTATCTTTTTTTAGTTAGCAAAATTGGACACATGCAAAATGAATGCAAAAATGAGACAATCCCCCCCAGGGTAGGGGGGATGAGGGGGCTAGTGGGTTATCCCACTAACTCTTTCAAGCTACAATCTTAGAAGGGAAGGTTTGTTGGTTTGTTTATAATCCAAGGACCAGTCAAACTTACAAATTAATTAGAAGAAATGAAAAGGATGAAGGAGAGGCGCTCTGGGAGGTCTTGGATGCCTTAGATGTGCAAAATTGGGCAACACTTTCTCCTAGTTGTTCATAAAATCTGCAAAAGCAACAAGATAAATTTATGGAAAGTTTCCCAAAATGCTTTTGGGACAACCTGCAAAATTTGTTAGTCTTAAGACAAAAATTACCAAGTGAAAGTTAAACAGAGGTTAACAAAAAATGACCAAGAAATCAAGCAAAAAGCCAACTTTTTTAGTGGATTTTGTTTTCATTTTAGAACAACAAATAAATGGACACTAAGATTTTCCAAATATACAAATTAAATCTCTAATAATGAATCTACCTTTTAGCTCTTAATATTTAGCTATTAAACTTGCTTAAAAAATAAATTTCTATGCTAGATCTATCTAGAATGATAGCAAAATTGAAAGTGAAATCTAGATCTATGCATACATGCATGAAAAAGTAAAGATCTATTTGAAAATTATATTTAGAAATTAGATCTATTTGCATGCAAGGAAAATAACCAAAAAAACTTTAATTTTATGAAAAAGAGAGAGAAGCTTGAAGATTCAGCTTCCTTTGGGCTATAGGATCTTCCAGTGAAACATTTGGGGACTACATTCTCAAGAAGCTTGGAGTTCATGGAAGGATACGCTAGGCTAGTCTAGCCACCTCTCCAAGCATGAAGACCTGTAAAACTTAATAAACTTGCACAAAAAGCGTTAAATATGGTGCTTCATACAAAAGAGACTTGGATAGCATGTTAATTAATTGAAATATACATGCAAATCAAATATCTCTAGTATAGGAAAACAATAAGATATAAAAATTAAACCAACTTAATAGATCCTATCCTACTGGGTAACAACACCCCTTCAAAGGCCAAATCAACAAAATTACATGCAAAAAACTAGGTTAAGATTACCTTATATAATAAGCACAAGACATCCAACATCCACATAAATGATGCACACCACCTTCTTGACCTCCAAAGCCTTTTCTTTATTCCAACAATTTTTTTACAATAGCAAGCTCAGCCCAAACTCTCGTTAACCAAAAAGGAGAGGGGTCGCTTGGCTTAAATAGAAAATGGGGCACATTTCCCAAGGAGGGGGGCGCACTTTCCCAAGTGGAATGAGCCACAGGTCATGATGTGAAGATGCCACCACTCAAGCAATCTCGAGGCAGGTTGCCACAAGTCAAATATGGAGAGAGGTGGAGGGCGCCACCTCTCTTGGAGTAGGTGCACCTCTCCTTGGGATTGATGCCCTCAAGGAGAGTGTGCCACCTCCCAAGAGAGAGGGTACACCTCTCATTGGGATGTTCACCCTCTTCACTTAACTCATCATTTAACTCCCTCTTACTAGCCATCAACTTCCACTAACAACAAGTGAGGCTAAGTGAACTAAAGACAAATCAAAACATGTCCCAGACATGTTTCCTTAAAAATAAGGAGCCAATTTATTCACCTTTTTTAGGAAATAATTGATTTTTTTATGAGTAAAAGTCAATTATTTCACTCGAAAAAGGAGTACAAGGGTAAAAGGGGTATTCTGGGTTAGAAAACGATATCGTCAAGATGTTAAACACCTCCTAATACCATTTTTTTTAAATTTACATGAATTTACAAGGTAAAATCAAATTTTACAGCAAATTTTGTGTTTTATTAAAACAATTTAAAAAACCTACAATGACCTAATGCTTATCCATCAGACTCTAGACTAATGATTAGCATGGCAATATACATTTGACACTAGAATCAGACAGAGCACACTAAGTCCTAACCATTAGTACATACTCCAACTTTGGAGGAAGTAGTTAAAAAACTTAGAACATTATAAGTCATCGAAGCGAGGTATAATGGACATGTTATCCCCATTTTGTGGATAACTAAGGAGATTATGTCTCGATGCCCTCAGGTTGCAGATATGGAGTGCAAAGAGACTACATGACCAGCAGTACCATTTTGCACAAATGGAAACCCCTCTCACCACCACAGATGGTCACAAATTTCCAGATGGCATCCACCACATCAGCTGGATTTCGAAAGGCAGTGGGCCTTGCTCCATGAGGTACAAGTCAGTATTATGGTGAGCATCATTTCAATATTTAATCCATGAGTATGTTGTATCTTAGATTGCTCTAAATTTCATGATATATGCTTGAACATTATGCATGTTTCCATGCTTCACCTTGGTGCTTGGCACTCTGCCCTAGTAAGCGGTCTTCCTTGGGGATAGGTTTGTTACTAGGAACTCCCTTAAAGAGTCAACGTACCGTTTCCAACCATACTTATCACTTCCCATCATTATTCCCCTCGTTTTCCTTATTTCTTTGGATTTTAGGGTGTATTGACCCAAGAAGGGGTTGTCCCTCATTCTATGGGAAGGAGTTGAAGGCCCAAAGGGGTTCATGTTGGGTAAAAGTTAAAATCCTTGTATAAACCTTCCAGATGCTTCGCCCAAGGATCACCCAAGAAAGTAGTGAAACACCTATCATTGAGTAAAGGGGACCCACAATATAATAAAGAATGCTTAAAAGGTTAGTTGAAGGATGGGAGGTCTCATCATGAGCTGACCTATCACGTCCATGAATATCTAGTGATATGGCATAGCCATCATCTGGTCACCAAACCAGGGTAATGGCTCTCAGCTACATGGCTGGGAGAAAGGGGGTCTCATCACGAGCCAACCTTCTCATTTCCACTAGGTGTTTGTGGGTGACATTGCCATCATCTGGTCACCACGCCAAGGCAATGACCTTCAATCTCTCCTTATGTTATATTGAAAGAAAATACAAAGAAAGAAGGATAAAAGGAAATTGATGGGCTTGGAAAAAATGCATTGCAGACGAAGGTACCACACATCCTCTACAAAGGCACCCATGAATGAGACACTACGACCCCTTGTATGCCATGATCCCTATGCCCATTGAGTCTTTACCCCAACCACTTCATCAACTTTACATGGATTAGAGAGGGATCTCTTGGAAACTCTCCTTGACTAAGGGCAAGATCTACCCAATAGGACACCTCTCAAACCCTCCCATATTCAAGCTTGACAAGTCGCATAGTAGCTTTGAGCAATTAATTGTTTGATATAGTGATATTTGATGCACATGCTTAGATGGCTCATTTATTGATTGGATTCATTTATCATGATGTTATGACTTGATATCCTTGGAGGGTGTGCTCATCTATCTTTGCAGGACCTAGTTGGTGGACAGTTTTGGGAGAACAAGCCTAGCTTGGGCTTCCATGGAGCTACAAGCCCACAGGTTGGATGTCAAGGGCCTGCATGCCAGATGAGAAAGATCAGACTTGGAAGGCCTTGAGATTGACTTGGACGACATAGCATGACCCCCACATGTGAAACGTTTTTCCTAGGAGAGGCAAAATGTCACTCCTAGAGGCATGACATCAGCTAGGGGGGTTAGGGCTTAGTGGTGAGGTGCCTGTAAGTTTTAAACCTGTGAAGTAAAGCAATGCATATAAATTCTTAAGCAAGACAGAAATTAATCAATGGCTCATACACAAAGTACACAGAGATTTTATACCAGAAACCCTCAACCGGGAAAACCTTTCTTATATTCATTATATCGAATTTCACCATTCACCATACAATATATATACAATGTTTTTAGGTATTCTGTAGATACCAAAACCCTAATCCCTTAATCCGGGATTAATTTACAAAACTGCTAAAAATAGCAAAAACCGCCCAAAAAGAAATTTAAGGGTGCTGCCCCGAACCCCGTCGGCCCCGAGCTACCGCTCATTGTCAAACGTTGTGCGTAACCGGGGGGGGCATACCTGCCAACCCTGGGACCCCCCTAGGAAAGTGCCCGACGCACACGGCACAAACAAAGCACTAGTACGAGGGACCGTCAGACGCAATTGTCATATCTGACGCACCCAAACACACACATGCAAAGAATATAACACATACCCAACATTCTCCCACTTGTTGTTTTCTTTCCAGCCAGGGATCCAGGGGATTATATAGTCAACAATCCAGGGAAGCAATGCCCATTGTTACTCTACACCAGGAGAACTTTTTTGTGCTCACGGACTTTGTCAATGAATATGCAACATTCTTCAAAGTGTCAACCTTTTCCAGCAACACCTTCTTTTCCTCAACCATGTCCTTCACAAAGTGATATTTTACATCAATATGATTTGTCTTCGAATGGTAAGCTAGGTTCTTTGCCAAGAAGATTGCACTTTGACTGTCACAATCTAATCTCATTGCTTCTTGTACCAACCCAATACCTGAACACAATCTTTGTAACCATATTGTTTCCTTGCTTGCATGAGTGGCTGCCATGTATTCAGCTTTTGTAGTTGAGAGTGCCACTATAGCATGTCTTTTGCTCATCCAACTGATTGCTCCTCCAAATAGGTTAAACACATACCCACTTGTAGATCTTCTGCGACGCAGATCTCCATCCCAGTCTGCATCAACAAAGCCATGTATATCCAGCACTCTGTCTAAGCTTGGTCTTCCTTGGTAGCACAATCAATAACTCTTAGTGCCACAAAGATACCTGAAGACCCTCTTTACTGATGTCTAATGCTCCTTCCCTAGTTTTGACATATACCTGCTCAAAACTCCCACTGCATGTGCAATGTCCAGTCTAGTACAAACCATTGCATACATCAAACTACCAACTGCATTGGCATACGGAACATGGGACATGTCCTCTTCTTCTTCATGTGTATTGGGACACTGATCTGCAGATAACTTTACACCTATAGGAATCGGAACCTTGACCGGTTTACTTCCATGCATATTAAACCTCTACAATATCGTCTCAACATATTTTTTCTGATTCAACCAGAGTTTCTTGTTTGCACGATCTCTTTTAATCTCCATTCCCAGAATGAAGTTAGCAGCATTGAGATCCTTCGTGTCAAATTTGGAGGATAGTTGTGATTTCACCTCCTTGATAACATCCATGTAATCAACATACAACACTACATAAATGAAGTGATTACCAACCTGTTTGAAATATACATAGTGATCAGCCCTGCTTCTTACAAATCTCAATCCAAGGATGTATGTGTCAAACTTTTGGTACCACATCCTAGGTGATTGCTTCAGACCATATAGTGACTTCTTTAGCTTACAAACCAGCTCTTTCTTTCCCTTCACTACAAAGCCTTATGGCTGCTTCATGTAGATTTCTTCTTCCAGATCCCCATGTAGGAATGTTGTCTTCACATCCATCTGTTCCACTTCAAGATCAAAAGCAGCAGCAATAGGTAAAAGAAAACTAATAGAAGTTAGCTTAGCAACAGGAGAAAAAATCTCACCAAAATCAATTCCCTCCACCTGGGAATAACCTTTTGCTACTAACTGAGCTTTGTATTTCTCCACTTTACCTTGTGCATTAAACTTCTTCTTAAACAACCATTTGCTACCAACAGATTTTCTTCCAGCTGGCAACTCAACTATATCCCATGCCTCATTCTTATCCAAGGCATCCATTTCTTCAACCATGGCCTTCTTTCAGAGTTCATTATCCTCTGAATTCACTGCTTCCTTGACAGTTTTGGGATCATCATCAGTAATAGATAAAGCAAAATTGGAATGAAAATCAGGTGGATTATACATTTCTGGTTGCCTTCTATCTCTCACTGATCTCCTCGATACTGGGGTATGAGGTTCTTCTTCTTCTTCTTGTTCTTCTTCTTCTTCTTCTTCTTCTTCTACTTCCTCTTCTTCAGATGATTCAGATTTTGCATCATCCAACTCAAGCTCTATTTTCTCAGGTTTGTCTTGCGTTGGTAGGAATTTTCGTTTGGACACATCTTTTACCTCTCTAAAAACAACATCTCGACTATAAACAGTTTTCTTAGTTTCTGGGTTCCAAAGCTTATAACCTTTCACACCATCTTTATAACCAATAAAGATACACTTTTTAGCCTTTTTATCCAACTTACTTTTATTTTCCTTTGGAACATGTACATAAGCATCACAACCAAACACTCTAAGATGTTGAAGAGAGGGTTTCTTTCCAGAACATACCTCTTGTAGAGTTTTATCATCCAATGCTGATGAAGGTGATCGATTGACTAGGTAACATGTTGCACCCACTGCCTCTGCCCAGAATTATTTTCCTAACCCGACACCGCTGAACATGCTCCTTGCTTTTTCCATCAGTGTCTTGTTCATCCTCTCTGCAACTCCATTCTGCTGAGGAGTGTATGGAGTAGTCTTCTGCCTTGCTATACCACACTTCTTATAGAATTCTTTGAATTCATTTCTACAGAATTCTCCACCATTATCTGTTCTCAATACCTTTATTTTCTTCTCTGTTTGATTTTCTACCAAAACCTTAAACTCTTTGAATTTATCAAATATCTCAAATTTCTTTCTAAGAAAATAAATCCATGTGTTCCTTGAAAAATCATCTATGAATGAAACATAATACACAGATTTACCTAGTGATGGAATGAGAACAGGTCCAAACACATCATTGTGTATCAACTCTAAGATCCCCTTTTCTCTTGTAGCACCAAATGGGAATCTTACTCGATTCTGTTTACCATATATGCAATGTTCACAGAAATCAAAATCCAAAGTGCAATTAGACATAGACATACCTTCAACCATACATTTATCGTGTAGTGTTCGAAGGCCCTTTTCTCCAATTTGTCCCAATCTTTGATGCCACAACATGGTCTTCTTTCCAGGGACAATATTGGTCTTGTCTTCTTTATTTCTCTGTTCAGGGACAACAAAACTGTTACACCCATTAGTATAAGTGCTTCCCAGCTACTTGTACAGAGTTCCAAACCGAACTCCCCTCATCAACACTATTGCTCCTCGTACCATCTTGCAAGTGTTCTTTCCAAATACAGTATCCACTCATGCATTATCCATCTTGCTTACAGATATTAGGTTCCTGGCTAGTTTTGGAATGTGCAGAACCCCAGGGAGAGTTATAATCCTTCCATCTTTTGGCAACAACTTAAGCATTCCACGTCCCAAGATTTTTGTTGTCGAGTCATCTCCTAGGAATACATCACCACCATCATATTTTTCATATTCAGAGTCGATCAACCATACATCACGGTCTGCATGTGTACTTGTAGATGTTAGGTAAACAACACCTCCTTCTTCAGTGGAGGTTTTCACCTCTATGGAAGAGGTACTATCAGATCCCTTTGGTTTTTCAACCTTCTTAGACTTGCAATCTTTCTTTTAATGCCCTGTTTTACCACACTTCCAGCATTTCCTCAAATATCTTCCTAAAGACTTAGATCTACTTGTAGATTTAGATCTCCACCCCGTAGGCTTACCAGGGTTCCTGTCTTGGGTACGCCCTCTTACAAATAAAGCATTTGTGCTTTGACTATCCATGTTTTTCCGCCTTAGCTGTTCAGATAACAAGGATGAAACTACATCCTCATACTTCAATGTAGATTGAGTGGTACTACCAATTGCTACAACTAGATTATCCCAAAAGTCTGGCAAAGAACATAACAAAGTAATACACTTATCTTCTTCTGCAATCGTAATATTAACAGAGACAAGTTGACTTACCAGAGTATTAAACACATTTAGATGTTCTGTCATAGAATCTCCATCTTCCATCCTAAGATGATATAGCTTCTTTCGAAGAAACAAATTCCCCAACTTATCCCATAGTTCCTTGGTTGTAGATTCTCCCGAGACATTCAACAAAACGGAATCTACCAAGCAGAGTCGAATAGTACTCCCTGCTCTTATGTCCAACTTCTCCCAATCTTCCTTCGACATACCAGTAGATGGTGTACCGATAGGTTGTGTACCAATAGCCTGTGTGCTAGTAGACAGTGTACTAGTAGGTTGTGTATCAGGATCCACAACGATCCATTGTTCTTTGTCTACAAGAAGGTCCTCTATCTTCAGCTTCCATAGCTCAAAGTTTTTACCATTGAACTTCTCTATCTCAATTCTAGAGGAGCTTGCCATTCCACTTTCTGCACTCGAATCTCCACTGCAAAAGCTCCCACTAAGCCTAGGTTTATCACAAACCCAAGATAAACTTGATCTATCAAGACCGAGCCAAACCCTCAACAACAAAGGTGTCCCTCTGAAGCCAAAAATGAGCTCTAATACCACATGTAAGTTTTAAACCTGCGAAGTAAAGCAATGCATATAGATTCTTAAGCAAGACATAAATTAATCAATGGCTCATACACAAAGTACACAGACATTTTATACCAGAAACCCTCAACCGAGAAAACCTTTCTTATATTCATTATATCGAATTTCACCATTACCATACAATATATATACAATGTTTTTAGGTATTCCGTAGATACCAAAAATCTAATCCCTTAATCCGGGATTAATTTACAAAACCATTAAAAATAGCAAAAACCGCCCAAAAAAAAAATTCGAGGCGTTGTGCATAACCCGGGGGGGCATACCTACCCCCCCCTGGGACCCCCCTAGGAAAGCGCCCGACGCAGACGGCACAAACAGAGCACTAGTACGAGGAATCGTCAGACGCAGTTGTCATATCTAACGCACCCACACACACACACGCAAAGAATATAACACATACCCAGCAGTGCCACTCATTGACACATGGACGTTTTGAGGAGAAAAGGGTCTTCACCATGATGAGATTGTCTAGATGCTTGCCATGTGTCCTTTGGGGGCCTACCCATGCTTCTCCAACACCAACAACTTCTTTAAAGTTGCAAAACATCCCCTTAAGGGGAGACGTCCATGTAAAATTAGGGTTTATTTGTGCAAAAGTGAAACTTTAGATGAATTTTTTAATATTACTTTGATAAAGGGGACAAGATTAGGGTTGTTGACCCCTAGTATCGTGGTTTACCCCTTAATTTATGAACAAGTCACCTTGGTGACATTTTGTATAAATAAGAGATCATAAGATCTCATTTTAACATAACTCTCCCTCATTGTGAGAAGTATTGGTCTGAAATTTTCGCTACACTTGGCTCTATTTGTCTCTTGTGCACTTGTTTATGGCTATCTTAATGAATGGTTGATGGAAGAGTGAGGCACTAGCCTTGGATGAATGCTTTTTATCTTTTATGGTGGATTATCTTAGCATATTTCTTGATTTTGGCATGGTCTTTTACTCTTATGCTATCATTCTTTTCAAGTCAAGGATTATTGTGCTAGGAGCTACATGGGAAGTATAAGGGCATACACCCCCACCATAGTCTTCATCATTTTATGCTTCATGTTATTGGTTAAACAAGGGTTTGCTAAGAGAAGTATAAAGGCATACACCTTCTTATCTTAAACCCTAGCTATAGAAACTCGTCTTGGGAAGTAAAAGGGATTACACCCTCAAGGAGGTAGCTTCTCTAGCTCTTTGTTTTATTTGACTCCATTAACCCAATAGTAAAGGCACTAGTCATATATTTTTTGCATTGGAGATATAAAATCGTTGCGTTGGGAAACGTGAATTTTTATCTTTTGAAAGATCTCTTGCTTGGAGTTGGTTTGCCTCATTGAGAGGAGTCTTCCCCTATTAGGGTGTCCCCTCTCTCCCACTACTTAATGTTACAAACCCTAACCTACATCCATTAGGGCTGGTCTAACCTAGATAACCTACTAACCTTATTTCCTAAACTAACCCTAGACTAGCTCCTAAATTTTGCACACTAACTCTACCAAATAGGGTGCATCTTTTGGCCTACTTGTTGGCATCTTTTGATGGTGTAGTTTTCCGATAAAATTAAATGAATGTTACATCCATAAGGTTGCAATTTTCAGCAAAAAATACATGTTACAATAGCGTGCTTTGTTTAGCCTAAAGTGACATTTTTCAGTCATAATTGATTGCCATACTCATTGATAATATTGTTGATTGATCTTATGCTTTACATGCTAATTTGAATGTCTTACTTGTTGATATAAACTGTCATCTATTGTTGCAAATTAGGGACAACAAGTTTAACTAGTTGATCCATACTAACATACATCATTGCAAGTTGGATTTTCTTGTGTTTCGAGCAGGTACAATCACCCGACGAAGTACTATACCTTTGGGGCAACAATCACTTGACTTACAAGACATCTCTTCCCACATTTCACTCCTCTTGACTTACAAGACATCTTTTTATATTAATTATCTTTTACATTATTTATCTTTTATATTAAGGTGGGATCAACTTGTACCCTTCACATTACAATTAGGGTTACAGGCAGGTCTGACTCTTGAACAATATAGCAAGGGATCTCATACACCCACTAGTGCTCAACCACTAGGGGTACATCCATAGGGATGTCCATATCTCGAGATCATTGCATTACACAGAAGAACCACTTCTTCACTAGTGCTCAGCCACTAGGATCACATTCACCTGTGCTCATCCACAGGCACATGCACTCAACAGATCTTCTTTCCCACTACATTACAGAGGAGAGTCATCTGGAGTTTCTCATCAACTCTCTGCTCAGAGGAGGCTAATACAACATCTTCATTTCTGTCTCATGAAGATGCACCCAACACTTTGGGATTTCACACGTTCACCTTGTTCTCAGCCACAGGCACGTCCAACTCTGCAGATCTCCTTTCTCACTATGTTACACAGGAGAATCATCTGAAGTTCTTCTCAACTCTTTGTAAGGAGGAGGCCATATCTACGTTCCAGCTCTGTCTCAGATAAGAACCACACACCCATCTTAGGGGCTCTCTCTCAGGTTTGTGTCCTAGAGAATGTCTCATGTAATTGTAATCATCAACAGTCTCATCACGAGCTAGCCTTCTCATTTCCACTAGGTGTTTGTGGGTGACATTTCCATCATTTGGTCACCACGCCAAGGAAGTGACCTTCAATCTCTCCTTATGATATATTGAAACAAAATACAAAAAAAGAAAGATAAAAGGCAATCGATGGGCTTGGAAAAAGTGCATTGCAAACGAAGGTACCACACACCCTCTACAAAGGCACCCATGAATGAGACACTACGACCCCTTGTATGTCATAAGCCCTATGCCCATTGAGTCTTGACTCCAACCACTTAATCCACTTTACATGGCTTAGAGAGGGATCTCTTGGAAACTCTCATTAACTTAGGGAAAGATCTACCCAATAGGACACCTCGTCAACCCTCCCATATTCAAGCTTGACAAGTCGCATAGTGTCTTTGAACAATTAATTGTTTGATATAGTGATCTTTGATGCACATGCTTAGATGAATCATTTATTGATTGGATTCACTTATCATGATGTTATGACTTAAGATCCTTGGAGAGTGTGCTCATTTGTCTTTGCAGGACCTAGTTGGTGGACAGTTTTGGGAGAACAAACCTAGTTTGGTCTTCCATGGGGCTACAAGCCCACAGGTTGGATGCCAAGGGCCAACATGCTGGATGAGAAATATCAAACTTGAAAGGCCTTGAGATTGACTTGGACGACATAGCCTAGCCCCCACATGCCAAACGTTTTTCCTAGGAGAGGCAAGCCGCAAAACATCACTCCTAGAGACATGACGTCACCTAGGGGGTTAGGGCTTGGTGGTGAGGTGCCATTCATTGACACATGGACGTTTTGAGAAGAGGGTCTTCAGCATGATGAGATTGTCTAGAGGCTTGACATGTGGCCTTTGGAGGCCTAACCATGCTTCTCAAACACCAACGACTTCTTCAAAGTGGAAAAACATTCCCTTAAGGGGAGACATCCATGTAAAATTAGAGTTTACTTGTGTAAAAGTGAAACTTTAGATGAATTGTTTAATATTACTTTTTTAAAGGTGGCAAGATTAGGGTTATTGACCTCTAGTCTTTTGGTTTACCCCTTAATTTATGGACAAGTCACCTTGATGACATTTTGTATAAATAAGAGATCATAAGATCTCATTTTAACATAACTCTCCCTCATTGTGAGAAGTATTGGTCTAAAATTTTCTCTACACTTGGCTCTATTTGTCTCTTGTGCACTTGTTTATGACTATCTTGATGAATGGTTGATGGAGGAGTGAGGCACTAGCCTTGGATGAATGTTTTCTAGCTTTTATGGTGGATTATCTTAACATCTTTCTTCATTTTGGTATGGTCTTTTACTCTTATGCTATCATTCTTTTCAAGTCAAGGATTATTGTGCTAGGAGCTACGTGGGAAGTATAAGTGCATACACCCCCACTATAGTTCTCATCATTTTATGCTTCATGTTATTGGTTAAACAAGGGTTTGCTAAAATAAGTATAAGGGCATACACCCTCTTAGCTTAAACCCTAGCTAGAGAAACTTGCCTTGTGAAGTAAAAGGGCTTACACCCCCAAGGAGGTAGCTTCTCTAACTTCTTCTTTTATTTGACTCCATTAACCGAATAGTAAAGGCACTAGTCATATTTTTTGCATTGGAGATATAAAATCATTGCCTTGGAAAACGTGAATTTGTATCTTTTGAAAGATCTCTTGCTTGGATTTGGTTTGCCTCATTGAGAGGAGTCTTCCCCTATTAGGGTATCCCCTCTCCCACTACTTTACTTGTTGTTACAAACCTTAACCTACAGCCATTAGGGTTGATCTAACCTAAATAAACTACTAACCTTAACTCTTAAACTAACCCTAGACTAGCTCCTAAATTTTGCACACTAACTCTACTAACTAGGGCACATCTTTTGGGCTACTTCTTGGCATCTTTTGATGGTGTAATTTGTTGATAAAAGTAAATGAATGCTACAACCATAAGGCTGCAATTTTCTGCAGAAAATACATGCTACAACAGTTTGCTTTGTTTAGCCTCAAAGTGTCATTTTTCAGTCATAATTGATTGGCAGACTCGTTGATAATATTGTTGATTGATCTTATGCTTTACATGCCAATTTGAATGTCTTACTTGCTAATATAAATTGTCATATATTGCTACAAATTAGAGACAGCAAGCTTAACTTGTTGATCCATTGTAATATACATCATTGCAAGTTGGATTTTCTTGTGTCTCGGGCAGATACAATCATTCGGAGAAGTATTATACCTTTGGGGCAACAATCACTTGACTTACAAGGCATCTCTCCCACATTTCACTCCACTTAGACTTGACCTCTAGGGGCTTCACTTCCATCTCTCTTCATCTCCATCTCAATCCCCCTAGGGTCACCGGGATCATCTCCTTAGAGTGACCTAGTCACCCTTGAAGTGTAGGACCTACGTCGAGGTCACATTGGGTGTAAGATTCTCAAGTTGTAGCACTTGCTTTGTGGTTGGATCGGGCTTTTCTCAACCTACAACTTGCACTATAATAGGACCAAGTGAAAAAAAAACACTCTAGAGTTATGCACTAATGACCAAGTCTTAGGGAGCTCAGTCTTTTACATACAAGAGACCTCATGCTATATCATTTTATTACAATTCCCCCATGGGAGTATGGAACATGCATAAAGAAGAAAAAGCAGAGTAGGGGCAATAATGCCCTATAGGACTTCTGAACCTTGAATTTTGAACAAGTGCCTTGTTCAACCTTGTGGATCATCCATAAGTCCTTCCTAGTGCAACTGGGGAGGCACAGGATTTTTAATCATAAGAAAGCACAACAACAAATGAAGAGGGTAGCACACTACCATTCCATCTTTCTTGCATTGGATTGCAAAAGGGAAGCTATGAGGTAAGTTAAAAGGCTTGGTCTGCATTAGAGCTTGGGGACCAGCGAAGTCAATCAACAGAACAAGACAGAAATAAACAAGAGGTATGCACCAAGCAAGGCATTCCTTGTTTGTTACTGTTATAAGAAAAAGGGTCATAAAGCTACTAGCTATTGCTATTCCATGATGTTCCTCTAGAAAGAAAGACCATCTTGAGGCTTCTTGTTGGAAAAAGCAAGTCACATGCCATAAACTCAAATGTTTCCGAGGAAAGAATAGAAAGAGAACTTCCCCAATATGGTAACAAGTGCAAGGGAACATGAACAAACAGAGAATGGCATGCAGCCCATGCAATTGCAGAATTTTTTGTCTGTATTGCAAGTTAACTAGACATTGGGAAGACAAGTGTTTGAGGCTTCATCCCAAGAACCACACAACCAAGAGAAAAGTTTGGAGAAACAAAGTTTAGGTGAAAGAAGTGATTCTGGACTTGCAGACCAAGAAGCAGCAAACGTTGAATGAAATCTGCTACAAAAGACATTTCTTCAATGGAATTTCAGCAACGCTTCCAAGAATAGAGTGTGCTAGAGAAGAGAATAGGGTGTTGCACCTTCGAGTTTAGGCTTTTGGGAATGAAAAAAACTGTGAACAAGGAGGTGTGATCAGAAATGGATCTGAAATAACCCCCTTCTCCAATTTGTAAAAAAAAGAATCTTGGCAAAGTTTGAAGTCAATGGTCCGTTGGCAATCAACTTGAATACCAAGAGCCAAAGATCTCATTTGGCCACATGAAAATGAAATGAACCACTTGTTGGTTGGCATTCCAAGGCAACAATATAATAGACACTTGCTTGATGAAAAAACCAATGTTCAACCAAGTCTCTGGGTCGGGGGAGCAGGGAGACGCACAGGAGGGACGTGTGGAAGTACCCCCAAATTTTAAGGATTTGGGGGAAATGGGGGATGGGGGGACATCACATATATAATATAAAAGATTTAAAAATATAAAATTTTTAAAATAAAAATAATAATGATAAAATCTCAACAGTAACAATTCAATGTTCATTCCATGCAAATTCATCAGTAAATACTAAAATACTAAATTAGTAAATTGAAAATTCAAATTTGTAAATGATATAAACTACTAAACATGATTCTAACTTCAAATTCAAATTCAGTAATGAAATATATTGATTCATAAATCATAAATGAAAGTTGAAACAGAAGTAAAATAATAAATATTGATACATTGATTTAAAAATTAAATTCATCATTAGTGCTCTTGTAAAATAATAAATATTGCTTCGTACTATTTAGTCTTCAATTCCAGCATTGTATTTGTGTTGTGCACTGTTTGAGCCTTTAGCATTCACGCACAGACATTATTGTGATCTGTTCAAACAATACATCAAGTCAGCAGAAGCCATGCATCCGCAATCTCCAGGTGCAGTGTGTTCTACCCAATGCTGTAAATCTCGTCTTGGAGAAAGTATCGGCGAGGGTCTGGAATGTAACTTCTTGGTGACATCAGCAGAAAATATCGGAATATCTCAGAAAATGTCAGAATATCTCGGAAAATATCGTAATATCTCGGATATATCGGACAGGGGTTTAACTCGGCGATATATCCGATAAATTCGATATATCACCAAGATTTACAACACTGGTTCTACCTACAGCAAGGCACAATTACTCATAAGTGTATAATTCACATGAAATTCCTGTGGTGTCAATGCTGGAAACCAAGTCGTTTCTCCAATAGTTACATACAGCCCTCAATACAACAGCATACAAATACCCATTGTAAATGTATTATGGCTATAGTGATGTGAAAGAGGAGGAATAGCGTTTGCATTTGAATATTGCTTGAATATATATACAGATATATATTTCTTGAATGGGCTGATGTATGGTCAATTGCATACTTTAAAGTTTAAACAAACAGAGTATGTATTGCTGGCATAACAGAATTCAAGCGCTGAGTTAGATCTTCAGAGTTTGTTTTATTGCTGGAAATTAAAGCAGAGTTCACTCAAATTCATTGTTGGGCATTGGCCTTGGCACCACAAGCAAGTAAACCAAACTTGAAACCATTCTGAAACAAAGCCATTCATGCCTGCTGGTGATTAGCAAGCGGAGAAGCTTTATCTCAGTTGCCAGTGAATTGCAGAGACATCAAAATTTAATTCCGTGTAGAAGATCCATGTCGCGAGCTGGACAAATTTGTATAGAACGAGAATATTCAAACTAGGAATAACATTACATTGGAAAGAAAGCAAGTATCCTGAAATTACCTTATTCATCATCCTAACTACTAAATAGAAAATACTATTGAATTTTTTTTTCAATACAAGACATGAATTAACCAGATTTTGAATTTTCAAGATCCTAATGGTCAAAATGTTTGGTCCCTGACAATTGACATCCAGCAAAAAGCTATATAAAATATTGAAGCATAGGAAATCTGTTAAAACTCTAGACTTATAATAAAATAAATGCTATATTACACTCATACAGAAACCAAGTTAACACATTTTTCCCAGGATATTTACCAAAAACAAAAATTGTATTTGACATTTATATTTAAAAGCTTGGATCCTTTTTTAAGGATCCCTTCAAGGAACTCCAGATAGAGGAATCGACAAGTTACAGGTTCTAGGAGATTCCAAATTGCTAATGGATTGGACAAGCCAAGTCTACCACATATTTAAAAATGTTGAAACTCAAAATACATTGAATGCTTACCAGTCACCATACAGTATGTACTTGTACAATTACAGAAGGCTTGCATGTGCAGACTCATTCAGGAAAAGACAACCAAATACATGATTGAAAAAATCTCTACCTTCTACAATTTCACCATTTCCAACTACTGCTTTGGCATCGTATTTGCATGCCCTAGTGCAATCAGGGCAATAAGTAACCTGTATTTCATTGAGAATAAATCAGAAAACCTTCAAAAATAAGTGTACAAGTTTTAAATACAGAATAAGTGAAACTACTTAATCAAGACAGTAAGTCTACACAGCAAGATGCTCAGAACTATAATATTTGCCACTGGATATTAACTTGAGTGCTAAGGTAGGGAATTGTTGCCTTAAATAAAGAGACCTGGCTGCCATGACTGAGTAGACCATACGACTAGAAATTAACTTCTAATCTCTTCCTTATGAAAGATCTGTTCTTCTACAATTAGGCTGCCCTCTAATGTTTTCAAGATACATTTTCCTAATTCAGATTTCACATTACCTGACTTACACAGGACCGTAATAGTGACTTTTTGAGTTTTTAATGGCTGTTCCATAGTCAAACTTGAAGCAACCAGTAGCCAAGTATTCCATATATCGTACACAACTAAACAATCCCTATAGTTAAAAATAGATCACCTCTTTGTGTGGCCAAAAGAACTTACAATTCTTGACTTCAACAGAAAAACGCTAAATAGTTCACTTCTCACCTCCAAAATCTTTGGCTGAAAATTGTTATCAAGCATAACATCCACCCCATACATGGCCCTTGCTGTTGGACAGTGCATCTCAGGGTGCACAGCTGCTGCAGCTTCAAAAACAGAGCGGATCATCGCTCGGACTTTTTCATGTATGTCACTCCATCTTACTGGAAAGTTGAAACCACAGGGAGTAGATGCTTGTTTCAGTAAGTTAGACAATGGAATCTTGAAATTGATCACAGTAAACCAAGACAAGATTCAATGAAAATTAATTAGTTCCTGCATAATTTGAGAATTGTTTGGCCTTCAATAGATCTTCACTTGAAATCAGCCAACAAAACTAAATGCATGTAATAATTAATTACCATGATGCTCCTGTTCGAACTCTAACACAAACTCTTCAGAATTCATGTGATTCAACTGCCCTCTATAGTTCTGCAGAAACCAAAAATTATAGCAAAATCCAAAGATCAAGCACATCATTACATATAAAAATGTAGAGTTTCTTCTCGGAAAAATCCACTGAAATATAAAACTTACATCAACAGCACTAAAAACTAAAATAGAAACCTAGGTCTGATATGCACCTCGAGATTGCAAAGCTAGAGGTTGCATATCTCAAGTTCCAATATTTGATACTTTGACCATTTGTCTGAACTCAAGATATGCATGACCAAGCTTCTCAACCTTGACGTTAGACCCAATGCACGCTCTATATTTAATGCACCATGTGCACACAATGCATGATTGTGCACACACACACACACACACACAGTTGATGGATCAACCGCACCCCCATGTGGGCTGTACAATGCACCTTGCTTTTCTGGGTGCAACTACACAAGAATTTAGAAAAGAAATTCCCAGTTTGTTAAACCTAACATATGAACTGAAGTTTTATTTCATTTCATGAGCTCCATTTTACATACCATTACGGTGAAATGAGTTTCATACTCCAACAGGCTGCTTTCTTTCAATGTATACTGGTTATTTGCAAGTCTCACCTGCAAAATGCAAGTGCAGAAACAAATGAACTTCAAAGATGCACGATCAAAACCAAGTGTAATTTTTATATTTAGATCATTAATAGTGCAGAGAAACCCTTCTTGAATACACATGTATATCCCATGTGCACCATTCAAGCACACGAATTCTGTGCTTCAAGAGAGCAGTAAGCAAAAGAGAATGATGAGAAAAGAAGTTCACCCAAAAGATATCCCAGAGGAGAATCTCCAATGGTTGCACACTACGAAGGAGGACAACATAGCGCAAATCGAATTTTCTTCCCCTGAAAAGTGCAGGAGTTTCAATATATTTCTGACATATCTTTGGACCTGTCTCCATAAGCCTAATTATTGCAGGTAAATGGCCTGTTATTGTTGTATCAATTGTACGTGCCATATTCCATGGTTTTAGAATCCAAAGGTTATTTCTTCCTTCTTTATCTCTTACATGGTAGTCTCCTATAAGTTCATCTAATTGTGTTTCCAAATTGTACGTGGGTTGAAACCATTCTGGATCTCCATACGCCTGTAAAAAACAAAACCAATTCAAATATCAACTGAACTTCAAAGGAAAGAAAAATTTTGCAAGTCAGTTATGACAAATCATGAGATTCAAACTGAAATTCACAACATTCTATAAACTACATGCCACAAATACCATTCTATGAACATGTGCACTCACCCATTAAATGCCAACACTAAGCTGTAGATTATAAAAAGTCACAATTTTAAAAAATTGCAGAAAATAACCTGTCCCAATCGGGAACATTAGCAGAAATTTAGCTCAGTTATCAATTTTCTTGCTAAAGTCAAATGTTTTAGGCACTGATATCAAACCTGACTCAAAAAATCCCATCTAAGCTAGATCTCTCAACTAACATCAAAGCTACCTCTGTACAGCATCCCTATAATTAGAGTAGAGATAGTTGTCCAATCCCAAGATGTAACTGATTCAATATAACATAAATGTAATAATAAAAGAGGCCACATAGCACTCCTTAAACAAAGTTCTCCCTTCTACTTAAACAAGCTCTTCTTTCATCTACCTTCATCCGTAGTTTTAAAATATGATTGAGTCAGATTCAGACTGAGCCGAGCTGACCAAGTCAACCATCATACCATATCGACTCGGCCTCCTAACAGATCAGGGACCAGTTTGGTACCCAATCGGCCAAGTCAATGCACAACTCGGCCGGTTCAGTATCAAACCAGTCCAACTCAATCGAGTCCGTACCTACTCAGCTGAGTTGATCTGATTTGGCACCCTACAAGCCATAGCACATAATTTGAAGAAAAACTAATTCTTTAAAAAAAATACCTAAAACCTAAATTCTAACACCATAAACCCTAAAAACACATTATATAGAGACCTTCCCCTCTCTATTTGCCTCACAGCTCTATAGTTGCAGATGTCTTTGAGGAGTCTGACGAATCCAAGGACTCCGAGCCAGATCCTGTAGTTCATGCCGAGGTTCCCACTTTCAGCAGTGGCGATGAGTTTGATGATTAATCATGTTGATCAGTGCTATGTAATAGGCCAGTATCTTGTAGCATCATGCATGTTGTTTTTTGTACTCTAGAGTCCATTTACAACCTCGTTGATTATGTGTTTTGTTTCAGATATGAATTGCACTCGGTACCATTTTGATATCCATCCTTACATGGTATATACATGAGCAGACTTTGGTTTAGAATCTTCAAAATATTTTGTTTTATTAAAATTTTAATATTTTATGTAATTTTTAGTAAACCAAGTCATAAAAATCAAATCAGTCTGATTCTGAGCAGAGTCTGAGTTGACCCTCGGCCAATTCTGAGTCCAAGTGTGAGTTTTAAAACATGAATATAGTGTTGAGAATATAATTCTTTTCTCCAAAACATATCAACATTCCATGCTATCCAGAATTCATGTTTGTGTAGCCCTCACCTTGCCCCATCTTTGCTCTTATCAACTGGTACCAAACCAGAGGCCACATCTGCAAAAATTATCTTTTACAGATCCTAGCTTTCCAACAACACAACCTATGTACATTTGGATGCTACTACAATCAACATTACTGGGATTTCAATTTTTGCAGTGTTCTTCCATACTCTCTCCTACATAGCCCCTGCCCTGCTGCACATTCAGCAGCAACTGCGTCTCTCCTTAAACACAAAAGTTTCAGCCATTTCCAGCATATTCAGAGCATAGTTTTCTACTCCCCAAATGTCCCTTGATCCCAACTCCAGTTCAGATTTTGACATTGTTGTATTAACACCACATAGGATGATTTTATCAGCGATTCATTGAACTTCAGTCACCTCACAAGACTATAGATAATTGTTGCAGCGAATTTAATGTTCAAAGCAATGTTGCCAACGCGTGGAGCAAAGCAGGAGCGTCGGAAGCATCATTTTCCAAAAATCTCCGAAGCAGGAGTGTCCCGAGAGCGTCTGTTATATATTTATATATATATATATATATATATATATATATATATATATANATATATATATATATATATAGAGAGAGAGAGAGAGAGAGAGAGAGAGAGATTGTGTTTATATTAAAACAAAACATGCAGAAAGACAAATTGGCTGCAGAATATATGAAACCATCTAAGTTACCGGAAACGCGGGGGTAGAGATCAGGATCCGCAGATCCCCGTTTCCGAACCGGATCCGGATCCAGATCTGTCTGGATCCGCGTGGGATCCGGCACTTGGCCATTTCGGAAGAAAAGTGATCCGTATCCTTTTCCTTGGAGCCGTTTCAACCGAACTGGAGGCGGATCCGACGGATCGGGTAACAGAAAACCCCCACCACGCACGCTCTGGGAATAAAGGTGAGGTTTGGCACTAAAACCCAATTCCGGCAGCAGCATACCCGCCATTGGATCTGTTTTGCGAATTTTAAAACGCCCGCAGTCTTATTGTTTGGCACCCGATGGTTTATCATATTAAATTTGTGAATCCAATTCACTTTATAAATGAATAGCGTAGCCTCCATTCATTTGCGTTTATTATTTTTTAATTTGTGTTATTATTTTTTTAATGTGTTTATAATTATTAGTTTTACAATAGTTGAGGTTATATTTTGCATTAATCATCTAATATTTATAACCATGAAGAATGTTTATAATTTAATCTCTATAAATAATTAATCTTTAATACATATAAATAATACACTAATTCTAAGCTTATTAACGTAACTTAATATATTAATTTAAATTATAAACTTATATTAATATATTATAAAATTTATTTTTAACAATTATAAAAAGTATATTATATTGTGTGTACTTGCCGTTTCCCAGTCGTATCTAGATCTTGGCTTTTAAAAAAACTGGCGTATCTGTATCCGTATCCGTATCCGAATCCTGGTAACTTAGGAAACCATGCATATTTGCAGTGTTCCACGGGGACACGTCCCCCAGGGTGGGGGTCATGGGGAACGCGTCCCTCATGTCCCCAGGACGGGGGAACTCCAGGGGGGACGTTTCCCCATGTCCCCTTTTTGGGGAGACGCGGGGGGACTTGGGGTGACGCGACTCCCCAAGGTGGGGGACGAGACTCCCCAAAAGGGGGACTCCTGGACGTCCCCCCTTGAAAAGGGGGACTTCTGGACAACACCCCCCCCCAAAAGGGGGACTCCTGGAAGTCCCCCCCGAAATTTTTTTGCCCAGTAAGACTTGAAAAAGAAAAAATTTAATTTAAAAAAAAAAAATTTAAACTAATATATATAAAATTAATTTATGTTATTGTTTATCATATTATCATTATTATTTTTATTTTTCTAATTTTATTTTTTATATTTTTTTATATTATATATGTGACGTCCCCCATTTCCCAAAAATCCCTAAAATTTGGGGGTATTCACATGTCCCCCTTGTGTGTCTCCCCACACTCGCATCCCCTCGTCCCGAAGTCTTGGTGGAACATTGCATATTTGTACATTAATATAGATAGAAATGGCATCCATAGTACATCAATGATTAATCATTCGAGCATCAACCATTTAGATATATTGCGTTTATATTAAAACAAAACATGCAGAAAGACAAATTGCTATGTTGCACGGGGACCCGTCCCCCCCAAAAAAACCCGCATACCCGCCGTTCCCACGTTCCGGGGACTTGGGGACCCTTAGGAAACTTACCCAAATTGTTGGGGACTCCATTGGGGACTCGGGGACTTGCTAGCCGTCCCCAAGACGTTCCGGACAGATTTCAGGGACGTTCCGGACAGATTTTTAGGATGTTCTAGGTAGATTTTAGGGATTTTTTGGGGCAGATTTTGGGGATATTCCGGGCATATATCTTCAATCTTGAAAATCATGGAAATTGATGATTGGACAATAAGATCATTTTTCCCATCCATTATTTTTGTATTGCATTGAATCTAAATCTGTTGTAAAAGTTGTAGCTCAAAAGGTTTTGTATGATGGGTTTTCATTTGGGTTTTTGGTGATTTAAATATTGTATTTTCAGCAACAAGGTTACAAAAAGCAAAGTTTCCATGTCAAAAAAACAAGAAATGCAACATTTCAAAGGGTTGATCCTTATGGTTACTGCTCTTGTTCTTCTCATTTTTCTGGTCATCTTAGCTTTTAGATATTCTACATGGGTTTCCAGGAGTCATTCAATTATAGTGCTTCCACCATTCCAACCTCAAGCATTGTGAAAACAATCAGATAGTAGTGACTTCGATTGGGTACTAAATGTTTGAATAAATTCCTATTCAATCACCTTCTTAATCTGAAATATGAATCTAATCTCTTTATAGAACCAAAGTGTTTTATAGTGGTTTTCAACACAACCATAAAAATCTGCAAAACCTATTGATAAGGGAATGCCTTTTATGTTTTAACATAATTGTCATTAACAAGAAATACGAGTATGAAAAACTGCTATAGAAACATTTATCACTTAAGTTTCCTAAAGCTAAATTGCATTTTGCTCGTCTAGTAGCCAATAATGAAATGTCACTTGGCTCTTTTTTAAATTGCTCGAGCTTTTTCAGTATCGGCAAGTGTAAGGGTTGTGCATAAAACTGTATAGTATAGCTTGTTATGCTTTCAAGCTTGAAGCAACTACAAATGCTTATGGTGAATTTTAATATTTTTTAATATATATATATATAAAATTGTCGTCCCCAACCTGCCGTCCCCTTAAAAATTTGGGGGTGCGCTATAGCCGTCCCAGGGACGCGTCCCCCCGTCCCCGCCGTTCCCCCATCCCAAAAACCAATGCAACATAGACAAATTGGCTACAGAATATATGAAACCATGCATATTTGTACATTAATATAGATAGAAATGGCATCCATAGTACATCAATGATTAATCATTCGAGCATCAACCATCTAGATTCCAAAAATTACAAACTTACAAATACAAACCAACATACAATTTTTTAAGCCATATAATAGAAAGTAGACCATTTACTTATGGAATGAAATGAGTTATCCATGATCCAAGTTCCAAAAACTATTAACAATAACATGAGTCATGACCAAATAGTTATGTTTACAAAATAGGCCATCTGCATTGAAGTATGAAGACCAAAATGTCCAAAACAATAAAGTTTAAAATTTAAACTTAGCTAGTTGCTAAATACTATGAAGCTATTATCTATAGACTATGACATATAAAGCAATGAAAAAGGAGAAACATCAAACAACTATCCCATCCTCCTTCCACCACCATGATTGTTGCGTGGGCCTCCTCATGGTGGTAGTGGAGCCTCCTGAGAAGGATGAAACTGTGCAAAAGTAGATATAGACGGTCGCAGTGGAAGTGAAGATGAAGCCCCTAGTGTTGTACCTGGAGTCCTAGACATGGGGACCATGGAAGTGGATGGGGGTGGCATTTCAACATGATCATCATCATCCAAAAGGGCATTCTCCAATTGCTCTAAAACCAATACTCCATCCTCCAAATTATCTTCCTCTGGATTGTTGTCCCAATGCTTCAAGTTTTTATCCGTCTTCTCCTCCTCACAATAATGGGGCAACAATCGCAAGTTGTAATGAACATAAACCAAACTCTTTGACCGGTTTACATTCAACCTGTTTCTTTTGACACTATGGATAAAACTATAGGTGCTCCAACACCTCTCTGTAGAAAAAGTGTTCACCAACTGTGAAAGCACCCGTGTTGCCAAAAGTTGCAGTTGTGAGGCAACACCACCATGCAAGTTCAACCACTCGAGAGAATTCAAATTCCCTCAATCTCTAATTGCAAGGTTCATCCCAAAGGCAGCATGGCTAAGGATGTATTGGCTCAATTGTCTCTGTATGATGTCACACTCCTCGTCTGAGACCATTTTTTCTAATGTTGTCATATAACCATTTTGAACCTCTAGATCTTGGTGTGGTTTTTTCTTGGACCCACCACCAGGTGTTGGCGATGAAAGCCATGATACATGATAATATTTAGGTGTTAGCACATATGCTAAGGCATGTAGTGGAATATTTAGCATTTCCCGTAGTTTTTCCACCTCTACACGAATATGAATATACAGGTTGACATCTCTAAGCTCAACAATGTCTTTAATCTTCCCCAGCATGTTATCCATTTGCTCATACACCTCCCCAATGATTGGTTGATGTGAATCTACAAACTTGATCATGTTATAAATTGGCTTGGTGAATTGCAACACATACTGAACCTATGACCAAAACTAACTGTCAAGAACTGTCTCCTTCATTGCATTAGCACCTTCTCTATCAATGCTCATTTCATCCTATGCATCACTCATCACCATAGCACCCAAAGCTTGGCTCACCTTCAATAGGCGCCTTAAGGTGATGTAATAGCTAGCAAATCTAGTTTTGGCAACCTTAAGTAGTTGCAACCTAGAATAAGTGCCATAAAAGTAATTGACCCTTGTATGACATGTGACAAATTTGATGAGTTTTTTCCCTCTTTTGTACAAGTCATTAATCCATCCACATTCTTTATGCTTGACAATATCATGTGGATGAGCTCACTCAATGATTTTACCTGCTCCCTTACAGTTTGTTGCATTATCAGTGATTACTTGAATCACATTAGAAGGGCCCGTTATCCCCATTTCTTAGGGATAACTAAGGAGATGATGTCTCGAGACCCTTAGGTTGCAGACATGGAGTACCAAGAGATAGTTGGACCAGCAGTGTCCACTTGCACAAATAAAGGCCCTCTTCACCACCACAGATATCAGGTTCATCATGAGGGTATCCACCACATCAGCTTGCTTCTGGAATACATTGGGTCTTGCTCCATGAGGTACAAGCCACGTATTATGGTGAGTGTCATTTCAATATTTGAGGCATTTGAGTCTATTGCATTTTAAACTACTTTGATTATGTAACGTCTGCTTGGAAATTATGTTCTTTTCCTTGTTTCACCTTGGTGGTTGACATTGCACCCTGGTAAGTGATCACCCTTAAGAATAGGTTTGTTACTGGGGGGTCCTCTTGACGAGTCATCGTGCCATTCCCGACCATACTTGTCACTTTCCACACCTCATACCCTCATCTCCTTACCTTTGGGATTTTCAGGTATACTAGCCCAAGAAGGGATTGTCCCTCATTTCATGGGAAGAAGGGGCTGAAGGCCTAGAGGGGAGATAGCTGGCAAAAGATAAAAGCCTAATCATGAACCTTCCAAATGCTCGCCCAAAGAGGTCTTGAGAACAATGAAATGTTTCTCCTAAAAAATCAAAGACCTGCAAAAGCAAACACATAATATAATTGTCCCACTTGATGAGGGATTTACACAAAGTGTGTTACAAGCTAGACTATACCCCCATGGCACTATGTGTACTTCTCCCTTCAAGCGACACTCTAGTACTGGCCCCCAAGCTAATCAATTAACCCTAGGGAGTACCAAGTGTTTGGACCTTAATTACTTAATGGCAATAAATGGGCTTGAAAAAATGATGCATTGAAAACGAAGGTGCAGCACACCCTCTACAAAGGCAGCCATAAATGAGACACTACGATCCCTCGTATGTCATGAACCCTATTATCCCCATTTTGTGGGATAACTAAGGAGATAATGTAGATATGGAGTGTTGAGAGACTACATGACCAGCGGTGTCCACTTGCACATATAAAAGCTCGCTCTTTCACCACATTTGATCCGTTGTCAATGCATCCACCACACCATCTAGCTTCGAGAAGGCAGATGGGTCTTGCTCCATGCAGTACAAGTCAAGTATTGTGGCAGGTAATCACCCTAATATTTAAGGCATTTGAACATGTTGTATTTAAGTTACTTTTGATTATAGAATGCATGCTTGGACATTATGCTTTTGACCTTGTTTCACCTTGGTGAGTGTCATAGATTTCCTAGTAAGCGGCCAACCTTTGGGGAAGGTTTGCAACTAGGGATCCCTTGAGGGTTTATCGTACCATTCTCTACCATACTTACCACTTTCTACTCATTACATTCCCGTCATTACTACCTTCTTCTAGGCCCTTTGACTTTAGTGACCCAAGAAGGGCATGTACCTCATTTCATGGGAAGAAGGGGCTGAAGGCTTAGAGGAATTGTTGTTGGCTAAAAAGATAAAAGCCTAGATATCAACCTTCCAAATGCTTCGCCCAGAGATACCCGAGAAAGCAATGAAATGCTTATCTGTAAGAAAAGGGGGACCTACAAAAATAAATGATAATGAATGCTTAAGGGGTTAGTTGAAGGATGGGAGGTCTCATTACGAGTCGGCCTATCATGATCATGGGTGCTTAGCGGTTTGACATTACCATCATCTGGTCACCAAGCCAGGATAGTGCCTCTCAGTTACACAACTGAGAGAAAGGGAGTCTCATCATGAGCTAGCCTTCTCATTTCCGCAAGGTATTTTTGAATGACACTATCATTATCTGGACACCACGCCAGGACAGTGGCCTTCAACTCGTTCCTTAAAACATGAAAGAAATAATGAATGGAAAAATGCATTGCAAACGAAGATGCCACACACCCTCTACAAAGGCACCCATGAATGAGATAATATGAGCCCTTGTATGTCATGAAACTCAACGACCTATGAAATCTAAACCCCTTCCACCTCATCATCCACTACATAACCTTGAAAGGCCATCCTTCAAAGCATCCCCTACTTGAGGGTTTTGGTCTATCCAATAGGACCTTTATGACACCCCTCCCATACTAAACTTGGTCAATTGTATAGGGTTTTGAGCATTTGTTTAATTTGATGAGGTAGTTTTGATGCACATGTTTAGGTGTCTTGCTTATTAGACGTGGTTTAAACTTGTCATGATATCTTTGACTTGATATCTTTGGAGGGCGTACCCTTTTGTTTTGCAGGACCTTGCTTGGTGGCCAGTTTTGGGAGAACAAGGCTAGCTTGGGCTTCCATGGGGCAAGGAGCCCACAAGTTGGATGTGGTAGACCCACATATCGGATCACAGAGAGATGCCTTTGGAGGCTTACTTGACATCATGGAGGATCTTATCCAACCCCTAGCACCCAAACGATTTTCTTAGGAGAGGCAAAACGTCATCTCTTGAGGGTTGACGTCATGCCTGAGGGAGTTTGATGGTGATGGAGTGATTGCACATTGACACTTGGCATATTTTCACTAGATGAGGCATGGAGAAGACTTAGCAGGAGGCTCAAAGAGCCCCAACGACTTCCACATTTTCTCCAACAACTTGCTCAAGTGCCAACACGTCCCCTAAAAGGGTGATGTCACCTTGTTATAGGGTTTCTTTTGTGTAAAAGTGAATTTTAAGATGAATTGTTTAATATTATTTTGATACAAGGGGTAAGATAAGGCTTGTGGACCCCTTATCTTATGTTTTACCCCTGCTAAGTGGACAAACTATGTGATAGACATTGTGTAGAAATAGAAATCATGAAATCTCATTTTGAATCATAACTCTCCCATTGTGAAGAGCTAAGGACAGAAATTTTCACTACCTTGAAGCTTTTTGTTCTCTTGTGCTATGGTATGGTGCCTTCTTTGGTTATGGACTACATGATGATGATGTGCTAGCTCTTGGAGGTATTGTTCTACCTATTGTGGTGGTTTATCTTGGCATGTTATGGTTTATCTTGTTGTTATTTGGATTGGTAAGGCATTTTACTTGTTGCTATAATTCGTAATTCAAGCTCAAGGTTGATTGTTGCTAAGGCTACGTAGGCAGTATAAGTTCATACACCCCTACTTTAGCTCCACCATAATTTTAAGCATAGAATTATTGTTTGCAAGGGTTTGTTGAGGAAGTATAAGCATATACACCCATTAGTTTAAACCCTAGCTAGGTTACTTGCCTTGGGGAATAAGAGGATTTATACCCCCAAGGAGGTAGTAGCTCTAGCTCTTTACTTTTGACACCATTAACCCATTAATCAAAGGCACTAGTCATTACATTGGAGAAATAAAACATTGCATTGGTAAACGTGAAAAGTTGAAGTTTTGAAGTTTTTCACTTGGATATTGTTCTTTGAGCCCTAGGCTATCTTGCCTAATTGAGGCATCCTCTTTCACCCACTAAAACTTGCTGCAGTAATAAAACTAACCTACAGCCATTAGGGCTGCAGAAATCTAACCCTCTAGACCTAGATAACTCCTAAACTAAACCTAGGAACTTGTTAAAACTTTGCCCTAACAAACTACTAACATAGGTGCACTTTTTAGGCTAGTTTGAGATGACTTTCATTGGCTGGATTTTCTGTTATAAGGCTTGGTTTGCTACAGCCATAAGGCTGATAAATATCACTGCAGTAATCTTTTTGTTGCAACCTTGCTTTATTGCTAAAGTCTTGCTCTTTCATTCTTGAGTTGAACTAGTTTTACTAGCTTGTCTCTTGCTTGTTCAACTAGACTTTTAGCACGTATTTTACAGCTCTTATCTTTTACATGCTGATATATATCATTGATTTTTGCTACAATTAGAAACAGAAATCTTGACTTGCTTGTCCACCTAACATATTGCATCATATACTTGGTTTTCCTTGTGTCTCGGGCAGGTATTCACTCTTGGCAGGTTACTCAAAGCATTGGCAACCTTAAGCAACCCTCTAGACTCATTTCCAAGTTCCCTTTTCCATCTAAAAACTTGACCTTTAGGGGCATCCATTCATACATCTTATTTTCCATCTCAATCCCCCCAGGGTCACCAGGATTCCCCCCTTGAGGTGACTACCTCACCTCCAAAGTGACGGGAACACCTGCCTAAGGTGACAATGGGTAGGTGTTCTCTAAGTTGTCTCCAATTGATGGTTGGGTCGGGCTTTTCCCAACCTACAACTTGTGCGATAACATTTTGGCGTCGTTGCCGGGGAGGATTTTGAATCCTCTTCCGAACCCTAACGACACTTTGGCAAGCTATCACAAAGTCTTTTCCCTATCTTTTTCTTCGATACAAGGATGCATGTGGTCGAGTATACAACTTATTATCTGGGTAGTCTGCTCCATGTCTCAAACTAGAGACCATCTAATATGTTGCCTCCTGCAACCGTCACTATAGCTTTCCTCAAAGTTATCACCTGTGACCTGCCCAAAACAAGACCAACAACAAGGGAAAACAATAGACAAGAATAATACTCTTATAATAATAATAAAAACAATAATGAGAACAATCGTCACAGTAGCTCCTTCTCAGGGCTATGATTTGTGACCGGCCTGAAACAAGAGCCAAAACAAAAATTACAATAATGAGAAACAGGAACAACACTCTTCTAGTGTTGTGACCAATCATTTGTTCACGGTAACCTGCTCGGAACAAGAAAACAAGAACAACAATATTTCCATGGTAACCTCCATGGAATTTACAAGATAACATGTCCGAGACAAGAGCAACAAGAGCAAAGGTATTTCCAATATAATAGCATTTTCATAAGAACATATATATGTTAACAAGAATAAAAGACAATTTCATGATAATCGACATATCATTACCAAGGTGACCTGTCGAGAAGAAAAACATGAAGTATCACCTAGAGGAGTTGTTAGTAACATCTTCTAAACAATAGTATTCACATACTACCAAGTATTCATTGTATCTAGCAATAATAGAACCTTTCAAGGATTGTTGTCACAATTATAGTGTTTACTTGTAATGTAGCAATTATAAAACTTGAAATGTGCGAATTGGAAACTTATCAATTTAATTAATCAAACTTGGAACCTAGAGTCTTATCTTCAAGAATGAGTGTTGTTTCTTTTCTTCTGAGTCTCCTTCACTCAAGATGACAAGTATGCTCTCCAACCTGTCCCTTGTACTAAAAGACAATATGCCTTCTTGACAGAAATATGAGTTAGGGAATGTTATCGCGCAATTTGTACTTGCCCAAAAGCCAAATGCAAATGGATACTGAATTGGCATAACATGGAGGATGACCTATCATTGTCACCTTAATACAACACCTCTTTCTATTTAAGAGTAGTACCCTAGGGGAGACATCTCGAGTGACCTGGGGGTTTCAAAAGGCTAAGGTAAAAGTTATGAAAAAGTCCCACCCCTCTCACAGGTCACTCAGATCAGAAGTTCCAAGGTTTTACTGAGATGAAGCAAAAGATAAATTAAGTGTACCTGCCCAAAAGAAGACAACAAGTAGAAAAGAAATGCAATTTGCAAGTACCATATGATGTCAATGCTTCATAAAACCATACACTTCTGAACTTATTCACCTGACATGGGACACGGAGGACACGGAAATACGAGTGTAATACGTGAAATTTTGACCTCGACAACAGGACACGGAGGACACGTTTATATATATATATATATGATTTTTTTTTAAATTACACATACAAAAATGAAATTTAGCCATAAAGATTCATATTTTGTTAGAAACTAGAAGATCTACACGATACAAAACTTTAAACATGTATGATGTAACATAAATGATAAATAAATGATTAAATCATGATTCATTATAAATTATAATTTATATTGTATAGTGTATACATTATGAATCCCGATTCAACATTGTAACATCAATGATAATAAAAAGACAAACATTATAATAAAGACTGAAGTTTGAACACACAACAAATTAGAACCATTAGTTGCGCCTGCAACATTCTCATTAAGTCATCAAAATCAATATGTGTTACAATGATCATGATTCATACTAGATAGAAGAATCTAGATAGTAATACCAAGTTAGAGTCACTAACACTATAGGTGAGAATGCCAATGGCAAATACAAAATAGAGATAGGGTAGATACTAGAACCGACACCATAGACAGTAGATGGAAGAACTGTCAAGACTCAGTAATACTTGTCCTCCATGAAATAATCATCATCAATATCAGTGTCCTCACCACTGCTCTCCTCTTCATCCTCCTCTTCCTCCTCCTCCTCCTCTATATCCAATGGAATCTGTGCATTTGCTGCTGTGGAGGATGACCCCTCAAGAGGATCACCATCCTCAAAAGTGACTGGCTCTAGCACTGGATCATTGAGATCCAAGTTGGCTAATGCCAACTCAACACTGTTGTCTAAACCCATATCGTCAGGAAACACATCCCACATATTTGTCTTTCCCTTCACCCACTCTTCTCTCTACCTATAAATAAGACGGAGATTGTTGTGCACATACACCATTGTCTCTGCCCTGGACTACTCAAGCCTACTCTTCTTCAAACTGTACAAATTCCCATATGTGCTCCAATTCCTCTCGCAACAAGAGGATGAAATAACCTGAGAGAGGAGCCTCATGGCTAACTGTTGTAGAAGAGGGCATGTTGCCCCATGAGTTACCCACCAAGCATAGGGCTTCTTAGCCCCCCTGTCTCTGAGCACATCATAGCCTCCAAATCTCCCAATGCCAGTGGAAAACTCTATGAAGCCCTCCTCCACCTCATCAAGGTATGCTCTATCCTGAAATAGCCATCTAAATGCATCCTTCCTCCCCTGTGTGTTAGAATATTAGGGTAAGTTGAAAACAGCAGTCACTTTTAAATTTCAAAGCAAAGATACTTTAGATCTAAAGCATAGACAGCATATAGGTCAATAGAAAACAGTGACAGTATAAGAAAAACAAGGCTGAATAAACAAAGCTCATCCAATACTAGTAAACTCAAACAATGAGATACAAGACTCAGATCCCAAACTGTGATATTAAAACCCTCTGAATATATAACAGAAGTTCTCTAACAGTAGATCTACAACAGATCTCTAAATGAATCTGAAAGCAAACAGAGATGCAAAGATTCTTCCAAGTATAACAGCAGATCTATATTTCAATTCTGAAACAAACAGCATTTGCAAAACCTTTCAATTGTAACAGCAGACTGAACACAATTCAACAGTGATATAAGGCTTCCTTTCCATATGACTGTGGTTAAATAGCAAACAAAAATGATCACTTAGATTCTAGTAACCCAGATCTGAATTTTCAGAATAAACACATTAGAAACATACCTGGCACCAACTTTACCTGTGAAGATAGTACACCACCACAATAGAAATAGGTCCTGAGTGTTATGCTCAGTTAAAGATTCAGTTCAGATCTATTAGAGATCTATATGCCACCGTTTGAAGGATCTTTCATGCCACCACTGTTAAGGTAACTGGAACCACAACAAGACAAACCCTAACAGAAGAAAACACTGCTGAAATAGGCAAGGCATACACAGCACAGCAATCACAAGATGTGGCAGCCACCAAGGAAGATATTTGCCACAGGAAGCACCCCCAAAACAGGCAGCGGCTCCTCTACTCTAGCAGCGGCACCCTATTCTAGCAGCGGCACCTACTCACAGGCAGCGGCACCCTTTATAACAGGTCACAGCACCCTTACAGCTGGTAGCGGCACCCTCTCAGCACAAAGGAACCAGCAAATAGAAGGGACGCAGCCTCCAGATCAAGCTACAGCAGAAAGAGAAGGGACGCAGCCTAACTCCTTCACCAAACAGGACTGTAATCAAACTTCAGCAAACTAGACTGAGGTCGCACCTTCAAAGAAGCTCCACGCTAGAATCAAATAGGAAGTAATGATATGTGTGTAAGGTAGGAGTAGAGTAGGGTCACTCAAATAGTAGTTTAAGGCAAGGGTTGGGGCTAGATTAGGGCGCGCTAGGGTAAGTAGGGTTTAAGTTTAAGTTACCATAAATGTCACATGCTTAAATTATAAATTTAAGCATGTGACAAGGATTATAACCCAAAAGTAAAACAAGAAGCCCACAATCAATAAAGCAAAGCCCATAATCAAAAGACAAAGCCCACAACCAACCAGAACAATCAACCAAGGGCAAGAGAGGGTTAACAAGGTGGCATTACTCATTCCTTCAAGTCATGTGGTGAACCTATTACTTTATCGTCACTGCATACGGGACTTTATCCCTCTTGTGGTTATGTCCTTCTTCAAGGAAGGTCATGTACCATCAAGTTTTACACCAAGGTCAGAGACCAAGGATCAACCCATGCCCTAGGCATGAGCACCCTGGACCCAGTCCAGGGGCCCTAGATATATCTAGGGTCTTTAAATGCTTGGTCCCAGACCAAGACTCCCATGCCCCAGGCATGGTTACCCTGGCTGCAGTCCAGGGG
>CBVK0100043041.1:0-38418 GCA_900067695.1 Picea abies | reverse complement strand
GTTAACCAAATCCTAGACATAATCATCCAGTAGAGAGAAGTAACGAGACAACAACATGGTGAATTGGATGATATCCGAAGCCATGTGGAGCAACTGCAACTTCAGAGGGTGCCTTCTCCTCCAATGCTTGTAGATTCTCCCTCTAGCAGTGGGTCATCTCCAACAACATCTTATTCAAGAATTGATTTGAATCAACCAACACAAAGGGAAGATATGGAAACATAAGACCTTAGTCAAACCAATTAGTGAGGTAGTTAATGTTTTGTAGAACAATTTGCATATTAGGAATCTTTTATCATAGATATACTCATAATTTTTGGATTGTACTAAGATTTTGTAAAAATCAAGATGATATAGAGAAAGGTGGAATAGTGATAGGTGGAATAGTGGTAGATCTCTTATGGTGGATGAATCAGATGGAAAAAATTGAAGTATCTTTTTTTATTAATATAATATCTCAATTCTTATTAAAAAAAATTAAAAATTAGTAAATAAATTTATTAGTCAAAATTAGAACTTACAATTAATTTAGTAAATTTATTTATTAAAATTAAATTTTAAAAAAGAAATTCAAAACTCTAGAATATTTAACTACAACTTTGTCAAAATTAAATTTCAACTAATAATATGAATATTTCATCAAATACTTCAATTTCTATTAACAATGTGAATATGTAAATCTTATCAATATTGAACAACATTTTAATTAAAATGTCATATCCATATAAATAATTTCAAACTTTCATAAACAAATAAATATAACTTTTCTTCCATTTCTTAATGTGTTAAAGTTATATCCAAACCTTATAATATTTAAAAATTAATGCTTATATAAATGATAAAAAAGACAACTAATTTATATTATTTAAGAAATAGTATCCACATACAATCAATTTTGAAGTGTGTTTCTTCTCTTTTTACTTATTTAAGAAATAGTATCCACATACAATCAATTTTGAAGTATGTTTCTTCTATTTTTACTTATTTTTTTGGTATTAAAGTTGTGTGCAAGCCTCATAATACTTTGAAGTTACTAGTGATATAAAAATAAAAGATAAAAGAAAACAATTAATATGTACAAACTATGCTATAAGTTGTGATGCTCCGAAGTTGCTCCTTATATAAAGGATAAAAGAAAACAATTAATATGTACAAACTATGCTATGTTTTCTATAACATAGAGCTCATGACATTAGATTGTCACTAATGAGTGGAACTGTGACAAATCACTCTGTAAAATGAAACAAAGTGATCCATCACGCTTGACACCTTATATGGACGATTAAAATGAACAATTAATGTGTACAACTCTGCTATCTTTTCTGGAACTTAGAGCTCATGACATTAGATTGATCATCAGTGGAAATGCTCACCAGTGGAACTCTCACAAAGAACTATGTAAATTGAAGCTTTTATTGATTTCAATTGCAAAGTCATTCATAATGCTTGACACCCATGAATCTGGAATTTTAATCCAAGTTTCGGAATTCGGAATACATAGACCTAGTTCTCTTTCAGAATGAATTTCATTCAATAAAACCAGTCCTCGTTAAGACAGCATTTCGAACCTGCCTGAGATCTCTGCCTTTGAGAGTTCTTCCAATGCCTTCATACACTGAAAACGAAGTTATTTCGCTCTGGGCAAGCTGCCTGGCAACGAGCTCATGAGGTGGGATCCTTTCAAAATCTCTACCATCCCCATCTTCATTATCATCACTGTTACCAAAAACTGTCCCACGACTTCTTCTCCAATCATTCTCATTCTTCTTCTGCTCCCGTACCATCTGAGACCAGTCGGGGATATTCACAGGTGCAGACTGATATCTCATTCTACTCTTACTATTCTCTTCATGGCAAGGATCCTTCCGAGGAATTATCACAGATCTACTGCTAGTATTACTATTACCTTCCTTTGCTCGTATTGATCTGCATACTGGAACGACATTACACCCATTTTCCTGTAAACGAACATGCTTGGCCTCGGCATCATTAACACCGCCCCATATATCCTCCTCACTAAACTCTTCCATCGCCTCACAATGATCCTCAATGCTTCCGGGTTGCTGAAGCCCAAAGAGCTTGTAATGCCTGCCCAACATAAAATTACTCCTATCCAGGGGCACCCAAGAGCTTTGTTCAATATTTTTCTTCAAGATCCCACTTTTAAAAATCTATGAGGCTACCTAGATTGAGCCAATTCTAAGTTTTTTGGCTCCACCCATTACTTAGATTGAGCGAATTCTAAGCTTTTTGGCTCCACCCAGAGCTTCATCACAAAATTTTCCCAAAATTGCAATAACCCAACTCCTGATCACTGCATATGAGCCTAACCCAGATTCTCAGCTTGAGCTATATCCAAGTAGTTTTTCTGAAATTGGGCGAATTCTCAGTTCTCTGGCCCAGTATTTTTCATCTCGGTCCTCTCTGGCCAAGTCTTTTCTGCTTCTCTTCTTCTTGGCAACTTCTAGATATCTAAATCTGCAATTGACAAGGATCTCACAGCCATGCACGAGATTCTGAAGCTCAGAGAGATTTATAATTCCTGAATCTGATCTTCTTTGTGGAGATTTTGGTCGGTGACAGCGAATTCTCCTCCACTGAACCAATTACTTAGAAGATTTGTACTATTGGAACAATGGAATTGGAATATTGAAATTGGATAAGATCGTTGAACATTTGCGTCCGTTCCCCTCCACTGTACACCCTTCAGCAATGGGTGTTCCCTCAAACACGGCAGCAATCCCCTCCCCCACTTAAAAGCAAGGGAGTAGTAAGCTAATTTCGTAGGTTTCCAGCATAATTGTAATAAAAATTAGAAATTGAATGCATAAGCAAAGTTTTATGATTAGATTTTCTCTATTAAACAGTGTTAGATGTTAAACGATGGTTGTAATTAACCCCTCCTAAAAAATCACAATCGGTGACTCAGCATTCAATGATGATAAGGATGAAGTAGACGATATCGAAAGAGACGCCTCGCCATTCTTCACTTTTGGTGGGTTGATGTGATTGCTTTATCTGCAATTATATCAGTACAGTGCGTCTCTTTCTGCGAGTTTGGTTGCAGAGGTCAAGGGTGATGAGTCACATACACGTTCAACTGGAATTATTATTAAGATTCCGAGCATATATGAAACAAAATGACAGTTGGGACAAATTCAAAAAATTTGAAACTTGCGTGTTTACGTGAATGGATGGGTTGGACTTTGTTCCATTACTGTGTGAATAGAATGAAATTGAACGGAACCTCCATTGACATGATAATATTTAATATGCAAGTAGGTATTGTACTGCGGAAAATGGAACCAACTTTCATGGCACGTAATAAACAATGGAGAAGACGATTCATCTCGATAGTGAAATCTGCCTGGACTTAATTAGCTAAATCACAGGATGAATGTTCAAGAAACTTGGGGTTTTTTAAATATATTAGGCTTAATTAGCGGAACCAGAGGAAGAGTAATCCAGAGAGTTGAGACTTTTTAGATACCAAGCGTACGAATGGAGAATATCGAGGTTTGACAGCGCATTCTGCGCACTGTTGATGTCTGATTTATGAAAAAACATGAGATGTTTTAACGTGAGATTACATCTGGTCTTCATCGAGCCACGACGGAGGCCCAGAATGACAAAAGGCTGCAAGTTTTGACAATCCCGGCATGTTCAAAGACATGTGGACAGATGGATGGCAGGATTGTGGAAAGATCAATAGTGTTGAAATCCTAATTGAGTTAGGAGTTCATGGCGAAAATCATTGAGTTTATTTTTTAGGTTTTGTTTTTTAGGTTTTTGTTGTCATCTTTGCCCACAGAATTACGTAAAGAGGTTTGAAGATTGTTATGGACTTCAAATTTATTCGATGGGAATAGTATATGAAACTTGATGCGCTAGATGTTTTAGACTTTGATGCTTAATAAAACCAATGCCACGTGTATGACTATTAGAGGCTGTTTTTATGCATATCGAAGTCTATCTATATAATAACAAATTATCATAAAGTTCATGAACAACGAATTAATTATGATGATAAAGTAATCAAATTAAATTAAGAAAAAATATTTTATAGAGTTCATTACAAAATTGGTACAACATTTAGGTAGAAAACTTCAGTTTAAGTATTTTATTAACAAAACTATATAAACATTGTGAAGGAGCAAAACCTAATGAACCAACTTGAAAACCAATCAACTCCTTTCCAATATCAATGTAAGGGACTATAAATAACATAATGGTTTGTCCCTTGTTATGTTCATCTCTAACAACTTCATAGGTGTCCACGAGATAAGCCACAAAGTTCATGGATGATTAGTAGAGTTGGTCTTCTACTATGCTTTAGTTGGTCTTCTACTATGCTTCATTGTGTAATGTCCTTAATGCTTAATAGGCTCGGATATTATAATAGTGTTGAAGTTCATGGATGATTAAGAGAGTTGGTCTTCTACTATGCTTCATTGTGTAATGTCATTTATGTTTAATAGGTTTGGATATTATAATATTGTTGTTTTAAGTTATGTGTCTTTGCTAAATATTTTTCATTCTTGTTTATTTTTATGATGCAAATTTATTGATGAATTTTGACACACACTTTGCATGTATTATATTGATAAGTATTTCTTCAAACATATAGTATGCACATTAAATACACTAGAAATATAAGAGACAATTTGTGGCATTTTATTATGAATAGAATCATGTATACAACAATAATAGAACTATGAGGGTTGCTACAACAACTTCAACAATAAACGCTACAAACTCAAGTTAAAACCTGGAATAATCCCATAGTTTCCTCAAGAGATGATGTGTCCCACCTTGGACTGTCTAACCCTCGATGGTGCGATGTCGACTCAAACACTTCGTGCAACATTTTGGACACCCATATCAAATAGGTCTCCAACCCTAGATTGCAGAGGTCCTCGTGGGACCAGACTTGACAACAAGTGGGGCCTCGCGTGATGAGGCTCGACAACTAGCTAAGGCCTCGTAGGGCACTCTATACTCAAATCATGGGGATGACTCCCAAACGGTTTTCTGAAACCCTCCAAGCACCTGTGAAATCAAAGTATGGCCTCCTCTGTAAGTTCTGTCAATCTCCTGTGTAAGCCAATACACCCCTAAATTGAAACAAACTCAACTGAAGCTCTAATGGAAATCTTAGATGGATTCCCCTCTTGTTTAGGCTCCAATGGAAATACTGGCTGATTCCCCTCTTGTCTATCTAGGGTGGATATTGCACCACTGAAACCAAACCAGTAGTGGAAGGGGCTCTAAGAGCACTTCCAAATGAGAGATCAAATCATAATACCAAAGTGAGGCTCTACCCCTCCTTTTATCCTTTCTCCATGCCTTCTAAAACTTTCCCTTCTTTGGCCAAATCAAATGTAACCCTTATCCCCTTTTTTACTAAATCAAATATGACTCTTATCCCCCTTTTTCTTTCACTTTAGGATTAAAACTCACTTTTAGTAATAAAGAAGTAAGTTATTAATCTAATCTCACTTTAAATGCATAACATCTCCTAACTAAGTGAGATTAAATAACCCCTTTTGACTCCCTTTTTCTTCACTCACAAGCCACAATAGTCATTTCCACTACCAAACAAGGGAATCCAAAAATGGGAACATGACAAATCCTTCCTTCCCAAAGATTGCTTGTTCTCAAGTAATGTCATCACGACCTGACGCTCTATCAACTGATCTAGACCAGGGATGATTTTAAGGATGAAAATTTATTTTAAAAAGTAGAAACCTTGGAAAATATTACTGATCCTTCATATGCCAACTAGAAATATTTGGCGATATTTTTGTAGAAATATTCAAATTTGATTTTATATAGTTTGTATAAAATTTTGGCGATTTTTAAGGTAAAATAGTTTTATCCTATAGAATTTAAACAAGGGAATCCAAAAATGGGAACATGACAAATCCTTCCTTCCCAAAGATTGCTTGTTCTCAAGTAATGTCATCACGACCTGACGCTCTATCAACTGATCTAGACCAGGGATGATTTTAAGGATGAAAATTTATTTTAAAAAGTAGAAACCTTGGAAAATATTACTGATCCTTCATATGCCAACTAGAAATATTTGGCGATATTTTTGTAGAAATATTCAAATTTGATTTTATATAGTTTGTATAAAATTTTGGCGATTTTTAAGGTAAAATAGTTTTATCCTATAGAATTTGGGTGAATGATTTTAAGGATGGAGAATCATATTTTGGGAAAAACCGTGGAAAATTAGCCCATGAGCAAAATTTATCCCCTAAAACCATCCTTGATCTAGACTGAAATTGAAAATGATACCAGGTTCCCAAACCACCATGTAAGATCTGAAGCATCCTTTGCTCAAGGCGTGGTATGGTAATGTACTGACATAAGAGGTCTCCTGAAAACCACCTACAAGTAAGACCACTCAATTATGCAACAACTTGATCAACCCATCAAGGAATTGCTCTACTAGGGAAACAATCTCATGGAGGAAAAAATTATCTCTCGCCTCAATGTCAACTATTGCACTATCTCATACTAAAATATCAGGGTCCCATGCTATCACCAGGAAGGAATCACCATGTTGTCATTGGGCCACTATGATCATAAACATCTGATCCTCCTGTCTAAATTTCATCCTCCATACATGCATCCACAAGCGATGAAGCCTCAAAGACTCATCTCTAATATCGAGGATCATATATGACCAATGTACCCCAGTGAAGTCAACTAAACCAACTCTAAAATTAGACATCACAGAGAAGTATATGGGGTCACAAGCTGCTCAAGCATGCACAACACCTAGTCTCCAAGTATCAAAGGGAAAATCCCTAATACTCCAACACCCCAAGGCTACTGCAATCTCCCAAGCATCATCCAGACAATCTCCAAACATATCGTCCACAGAGACCCTAAACAAAAGAACCTCGTAGAAGGTAAATTTGTTGGGATCCCACACTAGCATGTATGATGTGAAGCACCCTCTACTCACAACACTTTTCTATAAGGTGCAAATACCAAAATCCACATGATTGCTCCTAATAATCCATGCAATCATAAGCTCCATAAACTCAGTCAACCCCTTGGAAGACCACTCCTCTAAGAACCCACTCCTAAGCATCCCAAGAGTAAACTACGAAAGGTCAAAACTAGTGCTCTCCTCTCTAATAGTAGTTGAGATGTCAAACAATGTAATATCAGGGTCCCAAACTAATCCTAGAAAGGAGCCACCATGCAGACATTGCACCAGTTTGAACATCACCATTAGACCAATGTGCCCAATCTGCTTCCTCCTCTCCTGGAACCCCAAGCTCAACTCCAAGAAGGGGCTAAAATCACTATCCCGGATCCTCCCCTATGAAGGTGTCTAAGTGAAGTCTAAGTATGGAAATCCACGACCGACCTCGAGCACATCCTTCTAGATAGAGTAAGTCTACCTCCACTCCACTGACATCCAAAAAATAAAGTAGATGAATCACAATCATGGGTAAGTATATGATCATCATTTGAATCAATCTATCACTCAGATGAATTCTCGGATCCCGCCACCAAATTGGAATTCCACCACTCCCAATACCCACTAGTTGTTCTTGTGCTATACTGGTAACCATCGAATTCAAAATGAGCCAATTCCCTGGTATGCCATCATTTGGTGGAAACCAGGTGTTATCACATGAAATTGTCCAGAGTCACGGGTGAAAGCTATGAGCGCAGGCAAGTGGGAAAGTGCATATTGTAGTAGAAGAGATCCCATGTGCAGTTCAATCTAGCGTTATCTCCAAGAACAATTGGAGGGATTCCATAGTTAGCAGGTGGATAAAGTTTAGTGGGGGAACTTAAATAGCAGGCGTGCCCAGATCATAGATCGCGATCGAATCAATGGTCACCAATCATTTCGGTGCCACAAGCTGCACGGGCGTTAAAACTCAAAGGCAAGATGAAGTCCAAATCACGGTATTGCGAGGAGGCTACGTGGCAGAATATGGTGCAGTTCGGGCCCGAAAACATTGTGGTTCCAAACCTCTTTCGACGGCCCCAAAATCACGTGCACATATAATGTCATATCCAATAGCGATAGGTGGTCGCCCACCAGTCGTCCAATTGTGCTCCAATCCCGAGAAGGATTTAGTTAATGTAAAAGGACCAGTAATTGAAACCTCGGCTCATTCCATAAATAGGAAGCTTGAAAGTTATGTTCGAGGAGACAAAACTCCCATCCCGAGATACAATGGGGGATGGTTTATTTTGGCAAGCCCATACTAATCTAAGATTGTGTCCGACAGGAGGAAACACGCATAGTCTGACAGAAGGATGCTCAGACGAAAAGCCTTGAATGAGATGGCCAGATCACACTCCTGGAAATTGTGGGTTGATCTGATTATAAATAGATCAGTTTAAGATTTTGTTAAGGTCATCGAATGGTTGACCATAGATCCCTATTTTGTAATATTTTGATACCAGAGATGTTCTCTGGTTATGTATGAGACTTGATTAATAGAAGTTAGATTCTTTCATCATCTTGTTTAATCTGTGTTGAAAAACTCGTGCATGGACGATCCAGATAAGGGTTGTAGTTGTATTGTAATGTAGGTTTGATTATAATGTTGTTGTGACCCGTTTCCATATTTTCTTTGTTCCCTTGTTTCCTCTTATGATGAAATGCTTGTGCATGGAAGATCTAGACGAGTTGTTGTAGTCACATGGTAATGGAGGTTTAATTATTATGTTGTTGTGATATATTTCAGTTTCTGAAACTTGAGTTCAAGAGTGCTCTTGTGCCTAATTTTTTCTTCACCAAGCTACTTGAAAGTCGGATGCTCATAGCAGACTTGTCCACCTTTCTCACTAAGTCTTCCTGTTGCTCACCTTTAACCTTAAACCACTGATTGAAGTTAATGAGAACCTCATTTCCCTATGCATTGCTTGTCCAGTTTCTGTGTTAAAACATTCTTGTACTAAGATTTTTCCATTTGACATCCACTCACAAACCTACCTGCACAAACATTTCGATGGGAACTGGGCTTATCCTCTTGCAATATGAGGGTGACTCTCAGTGCTAAAATTCTTGGCGTCGTTTTCGGGGAATGAATTGAAGACTTTTCCCTGGGATTGAACAACAAAGAAATTTTGATTCTGAAGGTGCATCAGAAATCAGTACCTTGAAGATTGCAACTTGCACCTGGCGACACCACTGTTTCAGTTGTGGCTCGCAAAGGAAGACACACAAGGTCTACTCCACAACTGCCTATGGAAACACCTGAATATGACCCAAAGAAGATTATCAAGAAAGGAAAGACCTCCCAAGAAGGGATTTCAACTATTGTTCCAGGTGATTCTAGTAATTTACATGATTCTTCTATTAAAACTCTAGTACTTGTATGTAATTATCCTTTTATACCATCTACTAGAGTTTCCATAAGTTTAGATTTTGAAAGACTTCCTGTAGCATTCTCCCCTTTCAGGCCTCATTTGGAAGAAGAAATTTTTGACACCCCTGTTTTGACACCCCTGGTTTAGATCAAGAAGCTTAGAATATTGTCCCACTTTGGGTTTTCCTACTCCTCCTCCTATCAAAGTTGATGTATATAAAGAGGGGGAAACTTCTTTTCCCTTAAACCCCATACAATTATCCTGCAACACTCAAATGATTCCCCCTTCCCTTAGAAACATAGCTGCAGTCCTAACTTTCCAAACTCCATCTCCCCCTTGTTCTTCTACAACTCACATCCAAATGGCAGGTGCTAATCTTCCTAGAAACATGATGGATGCCATAGTACTTGCTAGATATTCCCCTCTTGTTTTAACTCAACCTATGAATGCTCTCCAAGATGGAGACTACCATAAGTATATGCCCAAGTTCACAGGGGAGGAAGACATAACTGCAGAAGAACACCTTTCATCTTTTTATAGTTATGCAGATAATCTTAACATTAAAAATGAAAATGTGTGGATGAGATTTTTTGTACAGATCGATGATGGTGAGGCTAGGAAATGGTTTAGGGGTTTGACTCCTGTATCTATTGATGGGATTGAGGCTCTGGATGATTCATTCTTGAGGCATTGGGAGGATAAAAAATATTTTCTTTATTATATTATAGAGTTATCGTCACTTAAGAGAAAAGAGGGGGAATCTGTTTCAGACTTCTCAAAAAGATTTAATAAAATGTACAATAAGATTCCCACTGAATCATCAAAAGAGATAAAAAAAATAGGGATAGGCATGATAAAAAAATCCAAGCCCCTCTCTAAAATAACCTTGTTACTGATGAAGAAGGAGAGGAAGAAGATGTTGATCTTGAAATCCATTGTCTTGGTGACACCTCCCAACTCCTCATTTAACCCAATCTTCATATGAAGAGTCTCTCATGGATATACAACTAAATGAGTTGAGAAATGGGGAAAGGACCAGTAGCAATACAAATAGATACAACCTCAAGTCCAAGAAGAAAGAAGGAAATCCTGACATTCCTGATCAACCTACTAGAACAAAGAATCCTACTAAGGGTCTGGCAGCTAGCAATAAATAAAAAGAGGCACAAAACCCCCAGGAAGTGGTTAATATCCCTACCCCAAAAGTTAAGGAGATTCTGAAGTCTCCCTCCTCTTTTAGCTTTGAGAATGAGATTCAAAAGATTAGAATCCCTGTACCTTTTTTGGAGATAGTTAATAATGAGGATTTCAAAATGTACCTTTCCAAAATGATGTAGCCTGAACCTTCATATTATCCCATAGATTCAGTCAACCTCCAAGATGAAAAACCATTTGTCATACTAGGACCTTTGGTAGAGGATAGGGATGACTCTTCCCCTCCTTTCTATACATCATTAAACATTCATGATAAAGTGTTGCACAACAGTTTGATGGATTCAGGGGAATCTCATAATCTCATGCCTAAGACTGTCATGGACAAGCTTGGGTTGGAGGTTACAAAAACCTACCATGACATATAGTCATTCGATTCCAGAAAGGTGAAGTGACTTGGGGTTATCAAGGACCTGGTTGTTTCCTTGTTCCCATTTCCAATGAAAAATGTGGTCATGGATATTGTGGTGGCTGATGTCCCCCCTAATTTTGGGATTCTCTTGTCTAGATCTTGGATCAAAAGACTAGGGGGATCTTTGCATATGGATCTTTCATATGCCACCATTCCTATGTTTGGGGGGGGACATAGAAGGATTTATAGGGACACACAACTTGTTTACATTATTTGTGATGAATCAAATCCTACCAACCACCCCAATTTTGTAGTTGATATTGATTTAGGAACCAGTATGTTACAACTTACTGATTCTACTAAAACACCTATTGAAATAAAAAAGAAACATATTAACTCTTGTGAAGATCCTCCTCCCAATACCTCTGTTTGGAAGATGTTTTTTGATGGAGCCTCTTTTAGGGAGAGTGTTGGTGTTTGGGTAGTCTTTATTTCCCCTACCCAAGAGACCATATCTTTGTCTTACAAAATTGAATTTGAAACACCAAACAATGCGGCAGAATATGAGGCTCTTGTTTTGGGTTTGAGGGTTGCCAAAGACATGAAGATTGAAGAGCTAGCAGTGTTTGGGGATGTTGAGTGTATTGTTCATCAAGTCAAAAATATGTATCAAGATAAGCACCCCAGGTTGAGGGCCTACAGAAATGAAGTCTGGGATCTTGTGGATAGTTTCTTCTTGGAATTTAATATCTCATTTGTTCTAAGAGAGGAAAACACTATGGCAGATTCCTTGGTTGTTTCAACAAGTATTTTCAAGTTTCCTTTCCCCCCCAACCTCAAGTATGATGTGGAAGTAAAGTATAGACCCTCTATTCATGACAATATCAAACATTGGAAGGTTTTTGAGGGAGATCTTGAGATAAAAATGTTTCTTGAGTATGTGGATGAATTCTCTACTTTATAGATTGATTAAGATCAAGATATTGAAGAAATCCCCAATGATGATATTTTTCTGAATAAAATTGTTGACCATCATATTGTTCAGTTACCCAGTAACCATATTCCAAAGGGACTTGTCCCCTTGGTGAGATTGTTTGACATAAGTGATGTTGTTGTGAAGATTAAAGGTTCAACTGAAGATATTGATGTGACTTAATGCAATTTAGGAACATAGGAAGATCCAAACTATGTCAAATTTTCTAGAAGCTTGTTGAAGGAACAAAGGCCTGAGTATGTCAAGCTTTTGAGAGAGTTTGTAGATGTGTTTTCCTAGAAATATGAATATCTAAGGACATATGACACAAAAATTATTGAGCATAAGATCCATTTGAAAAAAGAGACCGATCCTTTTAGGCAAAAAATCAGACAGATAAATCCCATGTTGCTGCCTATTTTGAAAAAAGAAGTGAAAAAGATGTTGGATGCCCAGATCATCATTCCTTTGAGGTACTCATAATGGGTGGCTAACTTGGTGCCTGTGAGGAAGAAAAATATGAAAATCAGGTTGTGTGTAGATTTCAGAAATTTGAACAGGAGCTCCAAAAAACATAACTACCCTTTGCCAAAGATGGAGCACATTTTGTAGAGAGTGACTGGTTCAACTAGGATGTCTATAATTGATGGCTTATCTGGCTGCAATCAGATCTATGTCCTGCCTGAGGATAGAGAGAATACAACCTTCACTACTCCTTGGGGCACATTCATGTATGCCAAAATTCCCTTTGGATTGATGAATGTGGGAGCAACCTTCCAACGAGCCATGGACATTGTGTTTATTGGGGAGAAAGAAACATTTGTAGTCATGTATCTGGATGACATTACAATGTTCTCAAAGTATGACAAAGAGAACTATCATCATTTGAAGAAGGTCTTATTGAGGTGAAGAGGGTTTGGTCTCTCTCTCAATCCTAAAGAATCTTTGTTTGCTATGAAGGAAGGTAAATTATTGGGGCATATTGTGTCAGCAGAAGGGGTAAGAATTGATCTAAGCATAATAGAGGCCATGCAAACCTTATCTTTTCCCAAATATAACAAGGAGTTTCAGTATTTCTTGGGTAAAATCAATTTTCTAAGAAGGCTCATCTCTAATTTCGCTGAGTTGGTTAAGCACATTACAACCATGGTTAGAAAAGGAAGTGAGGTGAAATGGATTGCTAAGTCTAGAAATTATTTTGACCAAATCAAAGGGGCTTTGATTAAAGCACATGTTCTCATCAACCCTGACTATTATAAGGATTTTCTAATATTTTCTTTTGCCTCATCTGATACAGTGGTTGTTGGTTTTCTAAAGAAAAATACATAGGGGTTAGAGCAGCCTGTTTCCTTTTTTAGCAGAACATTGAGGGATGCAGAAACAAGATATGATATCATGGAGAAGAAGGCATATGCTTTGGTCAAAGCCCTCAAAGATCTTAGAATATATGTTATGCATTCAAATATTGTTTCATGTGTTCCCTCATCCTCAATAAAAGAGATATTGATCCAGCCTGACGTAGATGGGAAGAGAAGAAAATGGATTGCTAAAATTATGGAATTTGACCTTGAAATAAAGCCCACTAAATTGGTGAAAGGTTAATGCTTTGCCAGGTTGTTGGCTGAATCAAATTGCAAGGATTTGGGAGTTAATTTCATGAACATAAACTCATAAAATAAGCAAGCTGATATTGTTGATAAAGACTCTCATGTCAGCCTCAACTTGGTAGAATGCACCTCGTTTAAATACATCCTATATTTTCTACAGAAGTTGCAATCTCTTGATGGTTTAGATAAGAACAAGGTGAGAGATTTGAAGCTCAAAGCAATTAAATATTGTCTCATTGATCAAGTTTTGTATTGGAGGGATCCTCTAGGATTTTTGTTGAGATGCCTATATCCACAGGAGGCCTAGAGAGCCATAACTAATTTTCATGACAACTTATGTGGGGGACATCATTTCTGGAGGACCATGGCTTATAAGATCCTCAGAGTTGGGTATTTCTAGCCCAGCCTTTTTATTGATGTTTGTGTAAATATTAGAGCTTGTGTTAAATGGAAAAGGTTTCCTGGAAAGAAGGAACTCAAATCTTTGCCTTTGAAACCTGTGGTGGTTTCTGGACCTTTTCAACAGTGGGGTCTTGACTTCATTAGAGAAATCGAACCAACCTCAAGTGGTCAACACAAGTGGATTTTGACTACCACTGATTGTTTCACAAAGTGGATAGAAGCCATTCCTACAATAAGTTCCTCCCAAAAGGTAATCATTATCTTTCTTGAGGATATCATGTCGAGATTTGGTTGTCCGAGCAAGATTGTTACTGACAATGTTGCTTCCTTCAAAGCTAAACCATTAATCAAGTTTTGTGAGAAGTATGGGATTACACTAATCCATTCTACTCCTTATTATCCCCAACGAAATGGTTTGGCAGAGTCCTCTAACAAGAGCCTCATAAAGATCATCAAAAAATTGTTATAAGACAAAAATAAAGCATGGGACTCAAAGCTGAAATTTCCATTATGGGATGACAGAGTCACAACAAAGAGGTCACTTGATGTTTCCCCTTTTTATCTTGTATATGGGGTTGAGGCTATTTTTCCTACTCAGCTTGCCTTGCATGTGGAAAAATTCCTCTAGGACTACCAATGAGAACCTGATGATATGGCCAGGAGGATACAACAGTTGGTAGAAGTACAATAGGCTAGGGAGCAACTACTTGATAAAGCTCAGGATCATTGGCAGAAAATAAAATAATCCTTTGACAAGAGGGAAAGCAGGGAATATTTTCAGCTGGGGGATCTGGTGCTCAAGTGGGATACCCACAAGTAAGACAAAGGAAAACATGGTAAATTTGAAGCCTTATGGAATGGTTCTTTCCACATTTCTGAAGTATTTTAAAATAACACCTATAAGTTGCAGAGCTTGGAGGACTTCGAAGTTTTTGGTGGCCCTATCAATGGGCACTTTCTGAAAAAATATTTTTCTTAAGCCATGCTTGAATTTCCACCATTGTAATTACCACTTCGTTTTTATTTTCTGTTTGAATAAGATACTCCATGACCCAAAGGATAAAGCACTAGAACTGTGCGTTCTTGGAAGCTTGCAGGGACCATGTCATCCCTTATGGAGCCAAATTTATCACATGAAATTTTCTAAAGTCATGGGTGATAACTGTGAGCACAGGTAAGAAGGAAAGTGTAGTTTGAAGTGGAAGAGATCCCTTGTGCAGTTCAATCTATTGTTATCTCCCAGCACAATTGGAGGGACTCCATAGTTAGTAGGTGGATAAAGTTTAGCAGGGGCACTAAAATAGTAGGCACGCCCAAATCGTATATCACAATCGGATCAACAGTCAATAATCATTTCGGTGCCACAAGCTATGCAAGCGTTAATATTCAAAGGCGGGCCAAAATCTTAACTGCAGTATTGCGGGGAGGCTATGTGGCGGAATATGGTGCATTTCAGGCTCGAAAGAGTTGTGGGTCCAAACCACTTTCGACGGCCCCAAAATCACGTGCGTGTATAATTTCGTATCCAACAACGTTAGGTGGTCACCCGCTAGTCGTCGAGCCACACTCTAATCCCAAGAAGGATTCAATTAATGAAAAAGGACCAGTAGCTGAAACCTCAGCTCAGTCCATAAATAGGAATATTGGAAGTTATGGCCGAGGAGACATAACTATCATCACGAGGTACCACGATGGATGGTTTCTTCTAGTAGGCCCATACTAATATGAGCTTGCATCTGACAGGAGGAAACACGCAGAGTCTGACAGAAGGATGCTCAGATGAAAAGGATTGAATGGGATGGCCAGATTACACTCCTAGAAGTTGTGGACTGATCTGATTATAAATAGATCAGTTTAAGATTTTGTTAAGGTCGTCGAATGGTTGACCAGAGCTCCTTACTTTGTAATATTTTGATACAAGATTTGTTCTCTGGTTATGTATGAGACTTTAGACTTTCTCATTAATAGAAGTCAACGTCTTTCATCATATTGTTTAATCTGTGCTGAAACACTCGTGCATGGAGGATCCAGATGAGGGTTGCAGCTGTATTGTAATGTAGGTTTGATTATAATGCTACTGTGACTTGTTTCAATATTTTCTTTTTTTCCTTATTTCCTCTTATGATGAAATGCTTGTGCATGGAAGATCCAAACGAGTTTTTGTAGTCGCATGGTAATGGAGGTTTGATTATTATGGTGTTGTGATATATTTTAGTGTCTAAAACTTGAGTTCAAGAGTGCTCTTGTGCCTGTGTTTTTCTTCACCAAGCTTCTTGAAAGCCTGATGCTCATAGTAGACTTGTCCACCTTTCTCACTAAGTCTTCCTACTATTCACCTTTATCCTTAAACCACTAACTGAAGTTAATGAGAACCTCATTTTGCTATGCATTGCTTGTCCACTTTCTTTGTTAAAACATTCTTGTATTGAGATTTGTTCATTTGACCTGCACTCATAAAGCTACCTCCACAAACATTTTGATGGGTATTGGGATTTTCTTGTTGTAATTTGGGGGTGACTTTCAGTGCTAACAATAGGTACTAGGAATGAACTATGTGCCTGCTAATTTGTTCGGTTCCTTCCGAACTGCATTGAGAAATCTGCTATCTTGATCTGTGTCAATGTACCCAAGTGATTCGTGGAGTCTAAACACCTCCTTGGAAAATAGTCCTATCACCTAAGGTGCTTCATACTCATGCAATTACCCATAATTCCCTTTCAATGGTGAATGGCACATATCCCTCATAATTTTCTCCTTAAGTGTGGACTCAGGGACTACATGTGTGAAACCTTTGTAGTGGATAATGCCGCCCACCAATCTGTCAGTTGAAATCTCTATGAACTGATCGAATACCATGTGCATCTCCTCCTGTACTCTAACCACATATCCCAAATGAAATAACTTTGACTTGACTATAATCCTACCTGCATTAATCATCTAGCTCATGTGAAACCTCAATGTCCTTCCAAAAATACTGATGTCATTAGAAAATAGCACTAGATGCCACTACCATAGGCTACAAGACTGGAAAGTGTCAAGTGCATTGGTCACTCCCAATGGTATGCTCAAGGACTCAAGGTAACATTTGAGAGAAATCTTGTGTGTATCTTTCTCTTTGTCACTACTTTGGTGATACCCCAATCAAATATCAATCTCCAAGGAATATTCCTCTCCATGAAGCTCATCCATCCACTCATCGATCTTGGGTGAACCAAACTCAATGATATGTCTGAGATTCCTATTTGGAGTTCTCCCTGAGGGAAACATCCCAAAACCCTATTGTACACCAGGATACACCATGGTATATTGTTGTATACTACTACATACCACTATATCATCATGTATCACCATGTATCCTATATGTGTCACTGTATCAATCACTTCACTAATATCAATTGGACCTAGATCCCAGAGTGATGTATCCACATCTATTCTATACTTAATAAACTAGTGCATATACTTCCTTATTGGCTTGTCCACAAATAATTTTCTCAAATACCTCCTCTTTAACTAAGAATTGAGCCAAAATATACGACTCATGATCCCTTCCATGCAGAACATGTGCACGAGAAAAAGCCTATGTGTCAAATATCTCATAGAACTCTAAATTCTAGTCATGTAGAATCATCACAAGAGGCTCCTCCCTCATATCATGAGTGCCACTCATGCGCTCATGTGTCACTGCTCCCAACAATGAAGAGCATTCCAAACTAAGTTGGTGATAAACCTCCTCAATCTCCCTATACTTCTCTTCAGTGAACTTAAGAGCAAGGTCTCTATCTATGAACAACTATAAATATTCATATTTCATCTTCTCTAGAGCCTATTTAATGATGCACAATTGGGTACTAGTGACTGCATCTACAATTCCCATTTGCCTCTCCTCCATCTAAGTTTTCCACATAAGGTCTTCAATAAATTTATGAGCACTATCTTCCCTCATCAACACCTGCACAATTTTTTCCTCTGTGACCAATAGTCCATTCTCCAAATCACACAATGTCATTTCATCAACATGGAATTGGTTGTCTCACAAGGGATCAATTGATTCATTAGATGATTTCATGCAATGTGGACTATCTTCTTCATGGAAGTTTTCTAATTTTCTCTCATCCCCTAAATCATCCCCTTTACTGTCAACCTCTACACATAGCACCTAATCTATGTCATGTTCTAGTACAATTATGTTTTCATCATCATACATGCAATAAATAGGATGAGGTACTAAATTACCACTTGAACCATCCTCGTCATATGCATCATGCACAGAGAGAGGTATTGAATCCTTAACATCAGTTGATTGGAACATCTTCTCATAGTCATCATAAGTAGGACAAGATGTCATAGCCTCATCTCCTCCATCGAGCACACTAATGTCATTGACCTCATCGATCAGTTATGATGATGTATCATAGAATGTTGGTTGGTTTTCCTCTATACACACATCCTTTTCATGGATAGATGCATGTTCCTCCACCTTTTTTTTGTGCTCATCCTTTTTCATTTCCTTCCCCATGACATTAAAATAATCCTTTTCCAAGTCCTTGGGCCATCTTCCATACTAGAGAGTGTAAAATATTTTAATGGGAAATTCTACATGAATATCTTCCATCAATTTTTGATACTCCTCATATTGAGGCATGATCTTCTTTGCTTCTAGCACCATCTTGGCTTGTTGAATAATTTGCCAAATTTTATCTGAGAATTATGGCATTGTTTTTATTCTCTTGTCCATGGAAGGCATTGCTGATTTATCCCTTCTCTGTAACCCATTCATGTCTAATGCAATCACAGGATGGAAATATCACCAGCTCTTATAACACTATAATCTCCCCATGGCTTAATAGGCTTGGATATTATAATAGTGTTTTTATTGGTTATGTGTATTTTCCAAATATTTCGCATTTCCCTTTATTTTTATGATCTAAAATCATTGATGAATTTTGACAAACACTTTGCATGTATTTGATTTATAAAATTTCTTCAAACATACAAGATGCAAATTAAATACACCATCAATTGAAGAGAAAATATGTGGCATTTGATCATGAATGGAATCTGGTACACAACAATAATATAACTCTAAGGGCTGCTACAACAACTTCAACAGTAAACACTAAAAATTCAAGCCAAACGCTGGAATAATTCCATAGTATCATCAAGAGATGATGTGTCCCTCCTTGGACTATCTAACCCATGATGATGCAATGTTGATTTTCTCCTCAGACACATCTTGCAACACTGTAACACCCTGGGTTTTGAACCCCCATTTTAAATAATGTATTGTTACAATGATGAGAGGCCAGAGTGACCAAAAAATTATTAAAAGGCCAGTGTGCCCAAGAAATGTAATGTTTTGATCATTATTAATAATAAATACATCGATGGCTGCTAGACAAACAAGGACTAGAGTTATAGGTCCACAAGAGAGGGGGCTTGAGGGGATAAGTGTTTATTCCTATTTTTAATTACCCTTTTTGTCTAAGGGAGTGGATCAGTTACATGAGATTCTTGGGGAAAGCCAGGAGGTTATTCATTCCCCACAAATTACTTAAACCCACCTTTGGTCTGATGGGGGGTTCGACTGATGGCTTGTTCATTGAGTTCTTGTTCGTTCATTCATTCTCCTCTTCACTCATCCACTTGATCACTAGTTCCTTGGTTCACTCCCTTACTCACTCATTCATTCATCCCGTCCTTACCATATCACTCATTGATCCATCCTCATTCATTTCTTGTCTTAGGAAAGGAAAACGAACTATTGAAGAGTAGCCATGGTATCCTTGGTTGTATAGGTTGCTAGTGTTACCCAGCCATGCCTTGAGGCCTTCATGTCTGCGATGCATTGGCCTTTGTCCAGTGTTTTTCATAGCTGTGAGTCCTCAGAGTTCCAACATTGAGATTTTGGAATAGTTGTGTTGGAGCCTTGGAAGGGGAAGGACCGCCTGAGGGACTGCATGGAAGAGAAGGGTGGAGGTCCATTCTCTTTGGTGGTGTCAGCTGGGTAGAAGAGAGCTGGATACTTGGATTGTTTTGAGTGTTGGGAAAGCCTGTGAGAGCTTGAGTGTTGACTGGTTTGGGAAGACAAATAACCCTCTGGAACTGTCCTTATGGATTCATAGCCCTGGCTCAGGGGTGACACTGTTTTTGAGATTTGGAGCAATAGTGTCTACGGTTGGGTGGAACGTCCTTGGTCTACAGCTAGTTGGTGTCATATTTTATAAAGATAATTTCTCTCTATTGTGGTATTATTTATCTGTATATGAATGTATTCCGATGTGTATTTATTTACCATTTAATTAAATATTAGAATATGCATGCTTGCTGGTTATTGTTGTGCATGTCATTAAATCCTTTTCTTTTAGGCATCCTTATTAATTTAAAGGGGTATCGATAAAAGAAAGAAGTCCAAGGGTGGTATTGAAGGTGGAATACCCTGACCTGTAGGTGGCTGGGTATGTTATAGTTTGGTATCAGAGCAAGGTTTAAACACCATCCTAGTATGGGTTGAGTGCATTAGTCAATGTCTCGTGGTTGAGATCTAGTTCTGATCGTGAAGTTGAAAAGCTCAGGAGGAATGGCGTTGTAGAATCTATGCAGGAGTTAGAATGTCATAGATCCTATGTAAGGGTTCTAAGGATCGTGACCATCCACTTTGAATTCGGGAGAAATCACCACTATGGGATCGAGAGAGATCTGGGATCATTGGATTAGAGGACATGCGAGCAAGGGTTGTTCGATGAAAGTGAATAAAAGGTTAAGTCACAACCATCAGATCTCATTGGAGAGAGATTGACAACAAGGAGGCATTGGGGACCCAAGTTGCATGGGAGTTTACCAAGGGGTTACATGTCATCATCAGAACAATTGCGGGGCGAAAGGCGGGTTACTCCAGAATGCCAATGCGTGCCCCCATAAATTGAAAGGCATTATGCGATCTGGCATGTTAGGGCTCGAACATCAAAACTCCGAAGAGCTGAAGTAGATCCGGACCGACCATCAACAAGGACACACGATGCCAGATCTCTAACTTCAGAGACTTAGAACTCTAGAAGGTTTTGTAGAGCGAAGCACTAGGGAAGGAATTACCTGAAGTCCCAAAGTATTTGAGGACTGTGGATCTCACATCAAAAAGAATCATTGATCCTTGTAGCAGTATCTCCCGAAGTCCCGAAGTCCATGGTTAATACAGACCGTCTGATAAGGGAGACACATGTCGGTAGGTTGGCCAGCTCAGGAATTCGGAGTTCAGGAGAATTGGAAATGTGCTAGTGTGAGACTCCCAAAGCCCAAAGTGCCTTAGCGATTCACAATCATTGATCTATGGGAAGACACGCGTCGACGGATCATGAACTCTGGGTAAAAGTGTCTTAGGAGGAAGCAAGCGAGGAAAGTTGAGACCTATGAAGTTCGATGTTCCAATGTGGATCTCGATCATTGATCGTGAAAGAGGACGAGGGTTGTTGATATGATCCTGGTTGAAGGTTCTGAAGTTGCAAGGCACCAGGAAGTATTTGGCCGTGGTTTCGAGACGTGGTCACCTGGGAAAGTGGTTTGAAGGAGTGCCTGTGCAAAATTAAATTCTGTATCGGCTAAAGGATAAAAAAATTAGGGGGTTTAAACACTGTGTATTTAAGAAATGGAATAAGGTGAGGGAGCCTCCATCCATGATAAGGAGGCCGAAGGCTAGAATAACAGAGTTAGTAATGTAGAGATAGAGTCCAATGGATGCAAGGGAAAAGGAGAGCAAGAAAAATTAATAGAAACTGTAAGAAGCCTGAAAATAGAAGTGCAGAGCTACAAAGAAAACAACAAGGGGCTGATGAGGGAGAAAAATCAGATAAACGCTCGAGTGTTGTAGAGCTTAAATCAGTTGCAATGTCAAGCCAAGAATGGATCAAAGCAAGAAGAAGAAGGTAGGTATCATGGAAGAAGAGATGATCATGGAAGAGTTGTTTATTTGAGAAGTTCTAGTAGGACTCGAAGACATCACTCACCTCCTTACTCGGCAATAAATTTTTATGGATCTGAATATTTCTTAAGCAGTCTAAAGGTGTCTCATGTTAGGCACCAAAGAAGGAGACAAGAGGTGGATAGTCTGCAAGGGGAGCTGAGGAAACTCAAGCTACCATCCTTTGATGGTGAAAGATAAAGGGAAGATGATTTCAAAGCATGGTTGCTTGGAATCAGGAGATATTTTCAATTGCATAACTATTCATCAAACCTGGAAGCCAGGATTGCCACATACCATTTACATGGGAAAGATGCAATGTGGTGGGATCAACAGAAGCAAGTTGAACATGTTAATGAGAATAGGATCACTTTGAAATGGTTCAAGAAGTACTTCTAGAAGGAGTACCTCTCAGAGAAGTTATATGACAAGAAAATGCAGAAGTTCTTTGAACTCAGGCTAGGAGGCATGACTATGACAGAGTATGAGAAGAATTTCTTGGGATTTTAAAAATATTTTGGGTTTAGAAATGATGAAAATGTAAAGATAGAGAGGTTTCTAAGTGGACTGCCAACCTTTTATAAAGAAAATATTAGGTATGATGAGCCCAAGACCTTGATCGAGGCCATCAGGAAGGATAAATACTTGTATGAGAAAGGATAGGGAAGAGAATCCCTACATAAAGATTGGAAGGATAAGAAGAAGGAGAAGTTCGATCAGAGCAGGAAAGGATTCAAACCTCGCTTCAATAGGAATGAGCCTAATAGAAATCATCAATATCAGTATGCTAAGGGTGAATCCAGGAAAGAAGACTCCTTGGGAAAAAGGGCAAGAACACCAATCCGATGCTGGGGATGCAAGGAAGATCACCTGTACAAGGATTGCCCACATAGAAAAGACAGAGTGAAGACTGTGCACAACATCCAAGAGGATACAACAGTCAAAGATATGGGAAGAATCTATGTAGATTTAGATGATCGAGAAGCAAAGTACCAGTCCAATATGATCGAGGTGGAAGGTAAGATCATAAATCATCCTTTTTCTATTTTGATTGATTAAGGAAAAATTCATTGTTACATTGACCCTAAAATAGTGGGTAGATTACATTTGGACAAAATTAAGCTTGGAAAATCAAGTTTGGTTTAGTTAGCCATTGGAACCAAAAGGAGAATCCATGATATGATCAGAAGTTGTTCCATAAGTCATTATGGCATGAATATTAGTGTTGATCTAAATATCATAACATTGAGGTATTACGATATCTTAATTGGAATGGATTGGATGGACAAGCATCATGTTGTCCTAGATTTTCATAGAAAGACATTTACATGTCTTGATGGAGATGGAAAACAAAGCACTGTGAAAGGAGTTCCAAGACCCATCTCTATAAGGGATATTTCAGCCTTATAGTTGAAAAGATGTTTTAGGAAAGGATGTCAATTGTATGCAGCTCATGTGGAAGAGCTAGATAATACAAAGGGGCCAAGACTTGAAGATTTCCTGGTACTACAGGAATTTGAATATGTATTCCATGAAATACCAAGGTTTCCACCAAGAAGGGAGATAGATTTATCAATTGATTTTAGTTCTAGGAGTTTCCCCAATGTCAAAAACACCTTACAGAATGAGCACACCAAAGTTAAAAGAATTACAAATGCAGTTGGAGGAATTTTTGAAGAAAGGGTACATACCTCCAAGTGTTTCACCTTGGGGAGTACCCATACTTTTTGTCAAAAAGAAGGATGGAACCTTGAGGCTATGTATTTATTTTCGACAACTGAACAAGTACACCATAAAAAACAATTATCCTCTACCCATAATTGATGACATCTTTGATCAGCTAAGAGGAACAAAGATATTTTGAATATTGACCTGAGGTCAAGATACCATCAGGTAAGGATCAAGGAAGAAGACATTCATAAGACAACCTTTAGGACCTGGTATGAGCATTATGACTTTGTAGTGGTGCCATTTGGACTGACCAATGCACCATCTTTATGTGCTTAATGAATGGCATATTCAAAAATCATTTGGATAAGTTTGTCATATTGTTCTTGGATGACATACTTATCTATTCTAAGTCTAAAGAGGAGCATGAACATCACTTAAGACTGGTTTTGCAAGTGTTGAGAGAAGATCGGTTGTATGCTAAGATGAGTAAGTGTTCTTTTTATCAAAATCAGATCCATTACTTGGGACACATTATTTCAAAGAAGGGAATAACAATAGATCTAGAGAATATCAAAGCCATTAGAGGATGGCCAACACCCATAAATGTGTTAGAAGTCAAATCTTTTATGGGATTAGTGGGATACTACAAAAGGTTCATAGTAGGGTTCTCTAATATTTCTCATCCCATCACTTTGAAAAAGAAGAGAACTAAATTTGAATGGACACTTAAGTGTGAAGAGAGTTTTAATCTATTGAAGGAATTACTTACTAGTGCACCTGTGTTAAAGATTGTTGACCTGAATGAAAGTTTTGTGGTATGTATAGATGCATGCAAGGAAGGACTTGGGGGATTCCTCACACAAAATGCACATGTCATTGGTTATTAGTCCATAAAGCTTAAGGAAGATGAGAGGAACTCTGCCACACATGACTTGGAGCTTGCTTCCATTGTCCACACCTTGAGGATGTGGAGGCATTATCTCATGGGGAAGAGATTTGAATTAAGGACAGACCACATTGGCCTGAAGTATAGTTTTGATCAACCAACCTTGACTGCCAGGAAAACAAGATGGATGGAATTTTTAAGTAAATATGACCTCGATATCAAGCATATCAAAGGAAAGGAGAATAAAGTGGTTGATTAACTTAGTAGAAGAGTGAATCTCATGCATGCTACTATTGTCAGTATGCATCAGTTAGACTTGAAGAGAAAAAATTTAGATGGTCTTGTTACATATCGACATTACCTATAGGTAAAGGAAATCTTAAAGCAAGGAGATGTACGAAAAAAAATAAAGGATTACAAGATAAAGGACGATAGATTGCTCATGCTTAAGAATAAAGTATATGTTCCTAGTTCTGGAGAACTGAGGAATTTGGTATTGAAGGAAATGCATGATGTTCCTTATGTTGGAAATCTCGGTTACTAGAAAAGGATTACAACAGTAAGAAGCCAATTTTTTGTCTGGGAATGAAAAAGGATGTTGTTTATTACATCGCTTGATTTATGGAATGTCAGAAGGTGAAGGACGAGCATAGACATCTAGTAGGGTTGCTACACCCTTTACCCATTACAGAGAAGAAATGGGAAGTGATCACCATGGACTTCTTCACGGGATTACCTAGGACAACAAGGAAACATGATTCAATCATGGTGGTGGTTGAAAAATTAATAAAGCTTGCTCATTTTTTCCATGTAAAGACAACATATACAATGGCTAATATTGCAGAAACTTACATGAGAGAGATTGCTAGGTTGCATGGGATACCTAGGAAAATTGTCTAGGACAAATATAGAAAATTTACCTCCAATTTTTCGAGGGGATTGTTTAAGGGATTTGGTAAAAATCTAAACTTTAGCACAGCATACGACCCACAATCAGATGGAAAAACATAGAGGGTCAACTGAAAAATTGAAGACATGCTGAGAATGTATGTGATGGATAAGCCATCTAAGTGGGAAGATTACTCACACTTGGTCGAGTTTGCATATAACAATGGGTATCAAGATTCATTGAAAATGAGACCATTTGAAGCCTTTTATGGTGGGAAATGAAATACTCCAGTGATTTGGGACAACCCAATAGATAGAGTGGTACTTGGGCCACAATTGCTCAAGGATATGGAAGACCAAATGGTTAATATCAAGCATAATTTGAAGGCAACTTAGGATAGACAAATTTTTTATGTAGATAAGAACAAAACAAATAGAGAATTTAAAGTAGGGGAGCATGTACTTTTGAAAGCGAAGCCCAAAAAATCTCCTTGAAACTGGGTAGTTGTACAAAGTTGGCAGCCAGATTCTGTGGTCCATTTGAAATATTGGACAGAATAGGGCCAGTTGCATACATGCTTGCATTTCCTTCTTCCATGAATGTGCATAATGTATTTCATGTCTCTTTACTAAATAAATATGTACATCATCCTAACCATGTTATTGATTGGCATCTGATTCAATTAGAGATAGAGGGAGACTTTCAGGTTCAACCAGTGCAGGTATTGGAAAGAAAGGTCAAAATGCTCTGGAATCGAGTTATAGAAATGGTAAAAGTTTAGTGGAATTTCTACGGTCCTGAATGTGCTACCTCGGAGCATGAAGATGCCATGCGGGGATAGTACCCACAAAGTTTTGAATAAATTTTGAGATTTTGATCTTTGTTTTGTATATGCACTGAGGACAGTGCCATAATAAGGGGGAGGGGATGTAAAACCCCAGGTTTTGAACCCCCATTTTAAATAATGTATTGTTACAATGTTGAGAGGCTGGAGTGCCCAAACAGTTATTAAAAGGCCAGTGTCCCAATAAATGTAAAGTTTTGATTGTTATTAATAATAAATACATCATTGGCTGCTAGACGGACAAGGACTAGAGTTATAGCGGGCTATGATTCCACAAGAGAAGGGTCTTGAGGGGATACGTGTTTATTCTTATTTTTAATTACCCTTTTTCAATAATGGATTGGATCGGTTACGTGAGCTTATTGGGGAAGGGTAGGATATTCTTGATTCCCCACGAATTACTTAAACCCACCTCTGGTCTGATGGGGGGTTCGACTGATGGATTGTTCATTGATTGCTTGTTCGCTCATTCATTCTCTTATTCACTCATCCACATGATCATTGGTCCCTTGTTTCACTCCCTTACTCACTCATTCATTCATCCCATCCTTACCCTATCACTCTTTGATCCATCCTCATCCATGTCTTGGCTTGGGAAAGGAAAATGAACTGTTGAAGAGCATCCATGGTATCCTTGGCTATAGAGGTCGTTGGTGTAATTTAGACATGACTTGAGGCCTGCATGTCTGTGATGTGTTGGCCTGTGTCCATTTTTTTTCACAGCTGCGATTCTTGAGAGTTCCAACATTGAGATTCTAGACCAGTTGTACTGGAGTCATGGAAGGGGAAGGATTGCATGAGGTACTGTGTGGCAAATAAGGGTGGAGGTCCATTCTCTTGGATTGGTGTGAGTGCTGGGAAAGCCTATGGAAACTTGAGTGTTGACTAGTTTGGGAAGCCACATAACACTCTAGAACCATCATTGTGGATTCATAGCCTTGGCTCGGAGGTGACACTATTGTTGAGATTTGGAGCAGTAGTGTCTACGGTTGGGTGGAACATCCTTCGTCTGTAGCTAGTTGGTATCATATTTTATAAAGATAAATTATCTATGTTGTGGTATTATTTATCTGTATATGAATGTATTCCGTTGTGTATTTATTTATCATTTAATTAAATCTTAGAATATGCATGCTTGTTGGTTATTGCTATGCATGTCATTAAATCATTTTTTTTTATGCATCCTTATTAATTTAAAGGGGTATCGGTAAAAGAAAGAATTCCAAGGGTGGGCTTGAAGGTGGCATACCCCAGTCTGTGGGTGGCTAGGTATGTTACAAACACTTTGGATGCCCATATCAAATAACTATGAAACCTTGTATCACAGAGGTCCTGGCAGGATGAGACTGGACAAGAAGCAAGGCCTCACATAACGAGGATGGAAAACCAATGATGTCCTCACGGGACAACGTATACTCAAACTATGGATATAACTCTAGACATGGTTTCATGAAACCCTCCAATCACTTGCGAAATCAAAGTATGACCTACTCCTTAATGTTCCTCCAATATCCTATGTAATATGATACAACCCCAAACTAAAACAAACTCAATTGAATCTCCAAAGGAAATTATGGATGGATTCCCCTCTTGTCTAGGCTCCAATAGAAATCCTAGGTAGATTCCCCTCTTGTCTATCTAGGGTGGATATTGCACCACCGAAACCAAACCAATAATCGATTAAAAGTCACTTTTAATAATAAACAAGTAACTTATTAATCTATTGTCACTTTAAATACATAACAACTCCTAACCAAGTGACATTAAATAACCCCTTTTGACTATGTTTTTCTTCACTAATAAGCTATGTAAGTCATTTCCACTGCCGAACAGGGGAATCCAAAAATGGGGACATGACATAGCGGGACATCCAATTGGGTATGTGTTCAATGATCCTGCACCTACTTTAAGACTTTCATGAATGTTATCTTAGTGAAATTTTTTTACACCCCTACACACAACTACCTACTACTCTTGCATAAAACTTCAACCATTATGTAGGCATCAATGTTTACGCAATTAAGGATAATCAATAATTATGTGCAAACCACCATCACCTAGTCCAATTTTGGCTAATTTATGGATCAAACCTCCCTGCTCAAGAGTTGTTGGTCCCAAACAATTATACTACTAGTATAGGAAATGTGGATTTGAACTTCTCTAAGGTGTACTTCTTATTAGCATGAAGCGGCTTCTCTTTATCTCAATATGATAAAATTCTAGGGTCCATTCTTTCAAAACTTATGTCTTGCACTCAAGAACTTCATCATTCTCAATTTTTGTGATAACCTCTACAAAGAACACTTTAGGAGAAAGCAGGATGGACTTTTCTTCATCATCACCATGAAATATATATGGTTCATAGAGTTTCAAGTGGTCTATATTAAAGACTAGATAAATAGCTATGTATGCATGTAGATCCAACTTAAAGACATTCTCTTCCATCTCCTTGGGAATAGTTTTTGGACCATATATAAATGGCTAGATATTTATGTATTTTTTTGAAACGCTCCTTTTGAAGGTAAACCTATACTTTGTCAGGTAAACCTATACTTTGTCTCCCTTATGAAAAAAATGATTTTTATTCTATTGATCATGTGCACCCTTCTACTTCTACTAACTCTTATGAAATGGATCTTTGAGTATGTTTGTGGATATTTTTGTTGTGGTTTATAAAATGTATTCCTACACATGTGAAACAACCTCCTTCATCGTTCTTTCCTTGAGTATTACACCTATAAATGATAATATATCCTTCGACAAATACCCAAGGCATGCATTAAAAGTTGAAGTGAAAATCGCATTATGCAATGCATGAATGTAAATATGTTTCACATTTAGGATATTGGGATCCCAATGTTTTGGATGTTTATGATTAAAAATACCCAACAATTGAACTATGGTGAGGTGTACTACATCTATATGGCCATCCTTCTAAGGATGGAAGGTAGTGGTCCTCTTCATCTGGACATCCATCATTCCTCATAAACAATTGTGAAAAATAACTTAAAAATATACTATCATGGTTGAAAACAATTGAAGATGGTAAGCTAGAAAGCACCCATACGTTATCAAAGAAAAATTATGTTGCTCATTGTGTGGTACTACTTTCATACATGGCATGACACATAGACATCTTCTTGAAGATATCCACAACTACCATAATATATTCATGGCATTTTCTGGTTGTTAGTAGTCCTTTATTCCATTGAAAGTTACTCCCATGGTATGTCCTAGATAGAAACTAGAATATACGTCCTCATTTTATGTTGGATATGTTACACTCTTTTACACACTCATGTTTCCTAAGTTTTATCTAACAATATTATGTTGAGAATATTCCCCTACAAAATAGGGTGCTCCTAAAATTTAGGGATATTCCTATAAAATAGGGTGCATTGTCACTTAAGTTAGGGATTCGGTTCAACCGTAGTTGATCTTAGTTGACTAGTGGATGACCACTCATGCATCTATTTTCTATATTTTAGGACATGAGGGTGCACTTCCTTTGCATCAATGTGCTATTCTTGGTCTCCACTGTGATGTCCCCAGCCCCCAAATGGTCAGGAAACATCACTTCAGAAACATATTTTTGGTCTGATACAATTTTTGTAACATCCCCGACCACCAACAGGCTGGCCATGCTAACTCATAGAAATAAAAATTATCATATTCATATAAATATAAACATAAACATACACCATATTCTACTAATACACACATTAATGTGGAAATAACAGTAAAATCATACATGCAGTATTCACAGGAAAAACCCATAAATATAACAACATATACACACAATACTCATCCATATAGCATGTCCAAATACACAATATGTAAACAAACAAAGAAATGGGTACTTATATTTTAATTGAAGTACACCAACTACGTGTAGACCTTCCATGAACCTCCCATCCATAGACCACACTGCTCATCACTCTCAACAGTGGGTCACCCCCGAGCTGGGACTGAAATCCATCGAGAAAGGGTTTCCTAGGATAGGCAAGGACAATAGGAAGTTGCACAACACAACATGAAGGATTTCCTCCAAGGATCCACTTACATCCACATCTCACAGACTCTCATTCCCCACATGCCTATCCCACCCTAGGAGTGTACACCTTCACTGTCACATAGTTCATTGGCTACTACCCTCCCTTTTCTTGGGCTTCAACAATAGGTCGGATAAGGAATTCTCAGAGCTCTGTAGCTGCTACTGGACTCCCTCTAGGAGAATTCACTTCCTTATCACAATCTCTCACCTAGAGAGAGTTTCTCACAGGAGAACTCACACATGAGAAATATCTTCCTTAGCACACTCTCTCACTTGGAGAGAGTTGCTCATAGGTATGACAACCTGCTTCTTCTATCCATGGGCTTGGAAACCCGTCTCTTCATTCCCTCTTAACACATGGGCATGGTGATGACAACAACATAAACTGGACATGGAGGACGGTAATGACATAACAATATGGAGGCAACCCGCAGGTTGCAGGTTCGGCAAGGGTAACCATTCAGGATTGTAGTAGAGGTTTGGGTGTCTTATAATTTGACAGTGGCAGACTGGCTCATTGCGTACTTGCTCAGTGCATCATCAAGTCATCGTAAGGGATGGCTAGCCTAGTCTGAATGCTGAGATCAAACTCCTTCGAAAAGATGGCTAGATTGGTTCATGAACCCCAACAACAATGGAAATTCCCACATAAATATGCATGCATCCTGGGTGACACTTGGCTCTCTAGGAGCACATTCCTCTCCACTTGGAACCCGTTTCTCCTCCTAAATGAACTTAGGATAACTGGGTTTATTTCCCCAAACTTTAGTAATATAAGGAAATACATTATAATATTCCCTTAGGTTAAGCCCTCAAGATTAGCCCCTTTTCTTAGTCTCTCAACCCACTCCCTTACCCAACCTAGTGGAGCTTAGTCCCCCATACTCTTTCTTCATGGTTGGTCTTCACACATCGATGTATAATTTTTATTAGTGATCTGCATAATTACATATACAAAATAGGCTCCTGGCCTTAGCATCCTAGGCTCTCTGGCCTAATCATCACATAAGCCTCCTAGCTTATTATAACTCAGATCACCAGACTAACAAACATGTTTCAATTTATGAGTACAATCAGGTCTCAACCTTGGGATATTGCAATCCCCTCCCCTTATTTTTTCATTGTCCTCAGTGCAACTTATTTATTCATATACAATTCAAAAATTCTTCAAAGAGGCTCCAAGATTTAGCATTGTCCTCAGTGCAACTTATTTATTCATATACAATTCAAAAATTCTTCAAAGAGGCTCCAAGATTTAGCTATTTGAAGCCTGTTATCCACCTGGTGCTCTACTTTAAGCACCAATTCTGTTGTTCATACTATAGTTGGAATTCATTTTCTCTACTCTCTAGAGTTGTTTCAGGAAGCATTCATCTCATCGTACCATTTGACACACCCTCCATATGGTAGATACCATTCCATAAGCATTTCTGAGTTTCCTCATCCTTGTTGAACTCACCCTTCCAAGCTCAGGTATCCTTTCACTACTACAAAATCCATCAGTGATCCATCTTGCCAAGGATTTCACACCCAATGAGAGTGCCAACCCACTTTCAGAGCCTCTCACCAAGGTTCTCCATTAAAGGGCTTCAATGTCTCTAACAATAGTTCTTTTTCCAACATTCCCACTTTAACCAATATTGTCTCATATGCATCACACACATGTAGTTATTATGAGAGAATATCATAACAATTAATTTTAAAAATTCAAACGAAATTCATAAGGAATTTCAACTTTTCCAAATTATGAAATTCTATTTCATAATTTTTTCATGGCTGCCACAATAGTAGGAAGGTAGTCTTCCTTGTGGTTTTCAACAAGCATCCTGTTGAATACCTTTTTTCTTGCAATGCTTCTTTCTTGCATTCAACTAACAAATTGTCAGTATTTCCTATACATCATATTCTCATTGCAATATGTACAAAACCTTATGTAGTGATCTTAGAATTTTCTGCACCTAGCAATTCAATCACAATTACCAAACAATTTAATAAAATAGATTGACTCATCATTCTATGCATATGCATGTTCATAATTAATATATGTAAGTTCATTACTTCTTTTTTTGAGCAAGAAATGTTTTGTAGTCAGTATTCATGTGACTACTTGACTTGCAACTTTCACATTGCAATGTCTAACAACGCTTGAAATGTCCTCAACTTCATGAGTTAACAACATTTAAGTTGTTAGTAACCATTATTTCCATGCAATAATATATATGCATGTACTTACAAAACACATTTAGCAATTTCATTTAGTATACAATTCTATCACTAACTATGCATGAGTGCAATTCTTAATGCATATTTATTCAATGCACCTTGCATTGAATTACATAATGCTCTTTATCTTAGTCATGTATCTCACCATCCATAAGTTGGAATTCTGGCCAATGTCTTGACACATTCTCTGCACACTTCCTATTGTCATCCCAATTAATTGCATTCCTTCCTTTTCAACCCGAACATTACACCAAGAATATTATTATGTGGTGTTCATTAGTGTTAGCAAAAAGGTTGTAGTCCAATTTTTATTTAAAAATAGGAAGATTTTGGTACCTGCGTGGTTCATAGCCTTTCCATATCCATACTTTGCAATATCCAACCATGTCCTGGTCTCATACATGCCTAGCTTTACTGGCATTCATTCCTATAACAAGTTCTTATATTTTATTTCTTTGGTTATCACCCCATAACCAAATCAACATGACATTATACTATATCAGTGTGTGCATTCAAAAAGATAAGAAACTTTGAATTAATATAGGCCTCCATCCTTTAACACATCTAGTGGTATGCATTCAAATAATATAATCATGTGATTTTATAAAATAACTCTGGCTGAGGAAATTCTTACCTAAATTCCCTTCAACAATTATGCAATAAGAGTAATAAAAACTCATACCTGCATGACTGCCATTAATAAATTTGATGTTACCTAAATGGTTGATGGTAGTATAAGATTTCATGTTTCTTTTATCAAACTTATAACCAACCTTCAACTTTTTGTTGCTTCCATCCATATGTAGCAACATCATCAACAACACTTGCAAGATGAAATAATTCTTTTTCTACTTATCGTTGTTCAACCAACCCTAATTCAATTGTTTCTACTGCAATTTCAGTAACATATTTCTCCCTGTATCATATTTCTTGTTGTTCTTAGAGTTTTCACTTCATCCTAGATTCTGAAATCTTCCTGTCCTCTTACTGTAATCATTGTACATGATTAGTTCTCACCTAAGCACTTTCGCATTTACAACCAAATACTAAAATGATGTTAACCTTCAACATTCATTAATTTCTTGGATCCAACTAGTCCAACTCATACTTGGATGAATTATAGTTCCAATCAAGCTATTTTATAGACTTGGGATTCTTCAATATCCATTTACTTTTTGTACTACACTACTTCATCCTTTTTCTGACTGACTACCTTAGTACTTGAGGTTTCCTATACCTTCTCTTTTCTTTGACTACTAGTCTAAAACTTGACTTGCATATCCAATCTCTATTCATATGGTAAGAATGCACATATGCCCCCTTTGCTAGTTGCATAGAATTATTTGACATTTCTTTAGCTACATTGCTGAAATTTCTCTTATAGATACACTAGTACATATTGTAAAAATTCCGACGTTCTATTTGCGGCGTTATGGACAAAATTGTCCATATTGTCGCAAAATAGAGGAGACATTCTATTTGTGGCGTTATGGACAAAATTGTCCATATTGTCGCAAAATAGAGGAAATTAAAAAAAATAAAAATCATCTTGCCCAATAATGTTGGTCTTGCCACGTTGACATCTCTCTTTCCATGTTGTCATCGCTCTTGCCACATTTTCCACCTAGTTGTCTCTATTGCCACATTTATGACATAAACGTCTCTCTTGCCACGTTTGTGAAGATTTTTGTCGCAATTGCGGCATTGTGAAAACTAGGTTTTCCCCCTCCAACAGTCACCTTAGTATGTTGACCAAGTAAAAATACTAATGGTCACTTAGGTTTATATAATGTCGAAATTGTGATGTGTTGCATTTGAAGGATGTTGCAACAAGTTTTCTATAATAACAACGCTTCAAAAAGGGTTTGTGGGTCTTCTCGGTGAACAAAAAATAGGTATTTGTTTCAGTATAAGTCTGTGGGGAAGAATGTCAAAAAACATTAGAGCTGGGAAAAGAATTAAAGAGGGTCAAAAGGGTGATGTTAAATGTTATTGAGTGAGTCTGTCCACCTCCAATTCCTTCTCCCTTAGAGCTCTGTAATACATCTCGCCAATCCCCAACAGGTAGTCCCTGTCCATCAACAACTGCTGGTAGTCGGCCCTCATGATAGACACTCTCTCTCTAAGAGTATGAAATTCATCCATGGAAAATACCCCATCTGAACTACCATGTTACAGTGATGCCCTCCATTAGTAATCTGCCACGAATGCATGTGTCATCAATCATAAATATAGAAATGGACATACCTCCACTAGATGCATGATGAATAACACAAGTGATGTAGGCACTTGTCCTCACTTTCACCCATGCATTGGATGTTGACCACCATACAAATGACCCAAGGCCAATCTTCAGGCAGTCCCAACAACCAGCTCGTTTCCCGCACCACCTTTCACATGAATGGAAAACCTCCACTGTCAACAAATAAAACACAATACATCACATTGGCTTCATGGAGCCAACAACACAATAGGACTTGAAAAATGAAAACCAAAAAAATGGCATAATCCACAAAGGATCTCAACGACTCAAATCCAACCTATATATACTAGATTCCGCAATCATCTGAAGAACCCACAACACGACTCATGTGTTACCAAGAGTTTTCCCAAGGAATACAAATGCAAAGCCTTGCAAAGGAGCCACAACGATCACCCAAAAAGAAGAGTGCTCTTTCAAAGTGCCTCCCAAGATGATTTTTCACTACACTTTCCACCCATGTGCTACCGAGCGACATGATAACAAGCCAAGAACCGACCAACCCTGCAAATGGCCCCAAGCCAATCTTCGAGTGGACCCGGTAGGCATCTCCTTTTTATCACCACATCACCCATGGTCCTCATTTCATCCTCCATGTTTCCTTGGTCCTCCTAGGGATAAACCCTAAGACACTTGGATTGTGAGAAAAAAGACTAGGAAACATGTGGAAACACATGGATTATGATTCAATTAAAAAAATGAATATATACAGGAAATTATATATAAAGTTATTGTAGTTTCATAGGGAAAGCATGGAATGATATATTAATGAGGGAAGAGAGTATCATATATCCATGATATAATGGTAAGTGAACTATGAATACATGAATTAGATGAGAATTATGGTAGAGTGTTAAAGTTTTCATGTTTTAGGAGGTAGTGCAATATATATAAGGAGGTTACAAGAATCTAGGGAGGTTACAACCAATCCCCATTTTTCCTCAACCAATGCATTTGACCAAAAATTGATGTCCAATCATGAATCTACCTCAAAATCACTATAATTGACTGATTAGAACCCTAGTACATCATTACCACATCAAAAAGTAACATTTTACTTCATAGATGTCGAATTTGGTAAAAGATTTTTGAAAAAACCAATTCCAAGACAAAGCGTAGGGAAACTGATAGAAAGTGTAGCGTGCTAGGAAAAATGGAGTTTTGGAGGCCTTCCCGAGGTCCAAATATAGATCTAAAAAGTGTTCTAGAAATATGGGGATGTCTACTAATTGATGAAATGCTTAAGAAACAAAATTGACATGATCTGGCTCTCAAACTCATCTTTTCCCAAAAGTACTCAGAAAGCGTAGTGTGTTGCTCCAAAATTTGGCATAAAGGTCAATTTCAAGTGGTGTTTTGCTCTTCATGCATGCTAGCTTTGACCAAAATTTGCCTTTGGATAGTCCAAAGTGATGTACAAGTCATGAGGAGTCTAAAAATACAAACCATTTGTCATTTTGAATCCTCCATCAAAGATCTACTACTTGTAATGACAACATTGTGCCTTACTGGATTCATAATGGCTTTGTAACAGTTGGTGCTGAGAATATATATCTCTTGCTACCTTTGAAACATCACTCTTGCCACCTTTGAAATGTCTCTCTTGCCACGTCTAAAATGTCTCTCTTTCCACATCCACGACGTCGGTATTTCCACGACCTAGACGTCGATCTTACGACGTTTATATGGGGGTTGGACAATCCAATTCATGATGACACGTGGTGTCATATAACGTCACAATACAGAAAAGAAATTTGTCATCAAAAAAGAGACATCCTATGAAATGATGTTTGAGGGGGTCCAATGTTTTTCATTCTTTCGACAATATAAAGTGGCAATTACGTCTAACGCCCCGTCAAAATTTGACCCAAATGCACTAGTGATACATCCCAATCATACCCACTAGACCTGACTTAACCAACTCATTTACTTTTCTATTGGCTCCTGTAGCCAACCGTAGTAGCCAAGATTTCCCATGCCTACTTCTTGGGAATTGAAATCCTTCCTCTACCTGAGAATCTTTATAGCTATGACTAGCTCCTGATTCAACTAAAAATAGTGAATGCATGGTTATTGACCATACCTTCTACTTCAATCACGTGTGATTGAAACTCTGCTTGATTATTTTCTAGACTTCTTAGGTCCTTGGTACACTTCTAATGCAAACCCCCTCTTTCTCCAAGGTTGTGCGACGTCCCGGTCTAATATTGATCAATTTTATGGATTCGAATTGGCTCTCAAGCTCTTGCTGAGCTCCAAAACCTTATCCACATGATTTTTTTTCCTTCCTCCTACTCGAGATAGCAAAAAAGGATCTTTTCAATATCCATAGAATCCTTTAAGGGACCCTATTCCAAGTTAGGGGTCAATCCTCTAATACCCAAGGGATTTCGGGACTTCTCACTCCACTTGGTGCAGGTCCGAACTCACTTGACCTTTCGGGTGCTTCTCTAAGATTCCCCTACTTCCAAAATTAGCTTTCAGACCCTATCCCTTTTTCCTTCGATGGTTATAGAATATAACCAAAGATATGACCAGGTGCCAAACCAAGATGTGCTTACTCTAGGCTTTGGAGTTTCTAGCTTCGGGTGTTTTCAACTCACCACAATGCCAATCTCTAGAACTTAGAATTCATGAAGTTCGCAACTGAAATGAGAGGGATGAACAGTCCTCTCACTCTACCAAATCAATGACCATAATTAGCTTTGGTACACCGTGCTTCAGGATTTCCAAAGCCTTCAATGCCACAAACCTCCAAAGTGACAACTCTTCAGAATGTCAGATCTTCCGACACAGGTCCATGACTGTCAACTGTCACAATGAACTCTGGTGCTTCGGCCTTCAAGAGTTCTCAACCCATGTGACCCCACTTTCCTTCGAAGTGATTATCCTCCGATGTGAAGGATATGATAACACATTTCCTTTGCTGATGGACAACATCGATGAACTCCGACCTTCATAAGTTCTTGCTCCACCCACTTGCACTAGCTTCCAATGAAATGTAGGATCTTCTGCCACATGTCTTTAATGATGGATGATTGAGATGTTCTCTGCTACTGCAAGCTTTATGGATTTCTGAAGTACTATACTTCAAAACCCCCAGAGTTAATGATCAACTATCATGTGTCCTCCTATGCCAACGACTAGGATTTACTTTTTCCTTCTAAGCTTCGACAATTTCTCTCTCCTATGCAGTCGAGCTCTAAATACTTGAATTTCAAAAAGTCCAAAGGAGGTATTTATGGTAGTTTTGTTGATATTATGGTAGCTGCGGGAGGTATTTACCTCCACATGTCAACCTGATGAGAATAGAATACTCCGGGAAGTAAGAAGAAACCCTAATGAGTTGGGTAGTAACCCTAGAAGACTTGTCGACTCAAGAAGATAATGTGTATTAGGTTATTAGCCTCCAAGAGAAGAATTCAGCCGGAAGAAATAATAATATACTGAACATACAGTTACCCAGAATGAGAAGTTGACCAAGGCAAGTAGCCAGAATTACTATAAATACAGGAGGCCAGTCTTCATTTTGGCAGGCAATCTCAGAATTGCAGAGCAACACTTGTGCGCACTGCAATGCCCAGTTTTGTGCGTAGGTTTGAGGAGATCTTCTAGTGTAGCTACTACAGCTAGCAGTTACGTTTTGGCTTGGAATATATCTGTCTAGGGTTTGGACTATCTGATCATCTCTTGTTGGTGCGCTACCCTTTGTTTGGCTATCTAGCCTAGGGTTTGCT
>CBVK0100043040.1:22138-35900 GCA_900067695.1 Picea abies | reverse complement strand
GGAAATATATTATTCTACCCACTTGAGGGGTTAGGTAGGTTAGGTCCCTAACGTTCCCTCCCCCTTAAAATCATCCTTGTCCTCAAGGCTTGAGATGATGAAATTGTTGAAAAATGTTAGTTGGCTCCCAGGTGGCATTTGCGGGAGTTGTATCTTTCCATTGGACTAACACTTCCTTATGGTGCGTTGATGAATATGGATTCTTCTTCAACTAGATGGATCCTTCTTCATCCAACTTGGGAAGGTTGTTTCGAGTTCGACACTTAGTTCCAATCACCTTCTTTAAGTAGGAGACATGAAAAATAGGATGGAGCTTAGAAGAACTAGGCAAATCTAACTGATAGGCCACCTATCCCACACGCTTGAGAACTGTATAAGGACCATAAAATTTGGGCACCAGTTTCTAACAATGTTCGGCATTGAGTGAAGTTTGTTTATAAGGTTGTAGTCGAAGAAATACCTGGTCCTTCAACAAATTGACATTTTGAGCGACCTTGATCGGCTTGTTGCTTCATGCGATTATGAGACACGACCAAATTATCTTTGAGGGTATGGAGAATAGATTCTTGAACTGTAAGTGTTTGGTCAACCGCCTGAACCTTTGAGACACCTGGCATGTAGGAGAGAACAAAAGGTGGATTTTGTCCATATACTTCTTCAAAAGGAGTCATGCGAGTAGCTGTATGGTAAGAAGTGTTGTACCACCATTCAGCTAATGGTAACCATTGAACCCATTGATTTTGTGAGATCGGAAGAGATATATATATATATATATATATATATGATAAAAGCATGTTATTAAAAATACACTTTACCACATAAAATAAGATAATTTGTCCAAATATCTAAGTAAAAAAAAAGAACAAATTAAACATGAATCTTTCCACCTTGATCTTCTATTAAAGTGTTCTAGGTAAATAAGTGAATTGCATTAATTTTCCTCTAACAAATCAAATATGAATATGTGTGAATGTAACTCTCCAAGACATCTCTTTCCTTTTATTTGAACCCTGATTTTTTTTCTCTGTGACTGACCATAGCTTCAAAGTGAAGTTAACTATTTTCTGTGAAGTGGGTGGTATTTGCAGATAAAAAACTTGTAAATACTTTTGGTCAGCAATGAAAATAACGACAAGCATGTCATCTAGCTTCTAACATTGATATTGACCGGGTAAAAGTGAAGCAGAGACCATCCGAAGAGAGTATTAAGTTAACAATTGGAAAAATTACAAACATGTCATATCTAGGCTCAATTTTTGATATTGACATTGATGGCCCGAAAGTGAAACCTAGACCATCTGATGATATCGCTTTCATTAAGGACACAATTTTAGAAGAAGTTGCAAAAGGGAAATGTTCCACAATGGGTTTCTCAAAGCCTATCCATTTCCTGCAAGATTGTTTTCTATGCAAACACAGACTAATATTTACATGTACAAGTAATACTCTCGTACCAATACTCAGTTGAAGATTTTTCATTTCTATACCATTCCTTGGATTGATTTGAGTTTTGATTGACTTTAGTTTGGCTGTGCTATTTGTTAAATATAATGTAACCTCAACACTCTGACTGTACACTGCCAACTATCCTGGCCAGCTGTATTATCATTTTCTTATGTTCTTGATTTTCTTGAGCCTATTTAGCTCAACCATTTTCCCTCTTCTCATGTACTCTTTTCCTTTCATACCTAATATACTGAATTCTATTTCTGCTCTGCTCTTTCTCTGTATTCTCTTCTTCTCATTTTATCATGGTATTAGAGCTTCAATTATAAGCCTCTTCATATAGTGTGGAGAGCAACTCGATCCAAAGAAGCACATAGCTTCACTATGAATCAGAGCATAGGATGCAAGATTCTTCATAAATCCTGGAGAGAAATCCGTAGTCCACCTTTCGCTCAAAAGATTGTCACAAAAAGAAAACACGAGAAAGAAGAGCACAATACGCTCAGAAGATTGAGGAGTTAGAGCTGCAAAAGGAAGAAACATTTGAATAATTCAAAGAAATTCTTTAAAATTCGTGAAAGATTGTTGCAGAAGGCAGAAACATTTAAAGAACTCATGAAGTCCTTTCTAATTCGTGAAAGATTGTTGTAGAGGGAAGAAACATTTAAAGAATTCGTGAAAGATTCACGAATTTCCTGTTTCAAGAGAAACTCTTTGCAGAAGCAGCAAAGAACACGCTAAAGAAGCAAAATAAAAGCATACACAATCGTAAGATCAGTCCTGCTAACAGATCTGTGGTGTTAATCGAGTTCAGAAAGGACGAGGAGAGCGCAGAAAAGGAAAAGTATTTCCAGCCCTCATATTTAGTGCAGAGGACCGATAGCCCGTCGGATCCGGGAGAATGTGCATGACGTTTAGTCCTCTTAAGCACACAGGAGAGAAGCTGAATCACGAAATCTCGAAATCGTGGGGCAGAATTTTGGCATTTCAGAGTTCAGGACTTGGAGCAGCAAGGGGTCATGGATTTGTTGCCTCACAAACTCCTGGCTCGTGAAATCCTGAAGGAATCCAGACCATTAGATTTGGAGTGCGGTGGCCTGAGAGCCGCTGGATTAAAGCAAAGGAAGAAAGATATGAACCGTGAGATCTAGCACCAAGGTCCGTGAGCCATCGGATCTAGGAAAGGTGCACGAGGCTTAAACCTTGTCTCAGCAGAAGGAAGTGGAGTCCTTCGACTTTGCAACCCGCTAAATCCCGAAAGGATCATAAGATCTCCATCTTGGAGGACAAGTGTCAAAGATCTAAATATACCAGGAATTTGGGTACCAAGAGATCAAGAAGGTAGGAGTCATGAGACAAGAAGTCTTGACTCTGCAAATCGCGAAAGGAGATCTAAATCTACCAGGACTTCGGGTACTGGGAGATCAAGAAGGAAAGAGTCATGAGACAAGAAGTCCCAACTCCCAAAATCGTGAAAGTAGATCTAAATCTACCAGGACTTCGGGTACCAGGAGATCAAGAAGGCAGGAGTTGTGAGACAAGAATTCTCGATTCCCGAAATTGTAAAAGGAGAAGTCACGATTGAACAAGGACCGTCCATTCGAGCAGATCTAGACCATTGATTTTCCAAGGGAGATTTCGACATTTTTCACACCAGGAGTCTAAAGGACCTAGAGTCGTTGCAGCCAAACTCCCAAAGTCCCGAATCACGAAGTCATGAAAAGGCATTCAAAGGAATAGGCACCAAGATATTTCGGGTTTTGGCATATTGAGGGACAGAGAACCGACAAAGTTCTTTCATCTCTAAAATTCGATAGCGCTTGAATGATTAGGCACGTGGTCACATAGATGGAGGCTAAGGGCCAATACAGGGCCGTTAAGCTCTTTTTTCAGCATTTCGGCGATCGGGAATTGGGGAGACAAGAAATTGAAGGACTCATATATAGGAGTCCTGAAGTCCCGAAGTACGAAAGGCTGAAGCCAGACTCGTAAAGTCCAAACTCGCGAAATTCTGAATCGTGAAGTTCCAAAGTCACTACAAGAAACTAGAAGACTTGGTTTTACATGCAGGAAAGACCTAGTCACTACAATTTTTTTCTGTTTTGTTAAAATTATTTAAAGATGGCCATGTCTAGCAATTTAGGACCAACTCAAGGTCTGATTCTTCTTGGAAAGAATTATGAGTTTTGGTCTCTTTGAATGAGATCCTTCTTGCAAGCACAAGAGTGTTGGGATCCAATGGATCTTGGATATGTGGAACCAGATCCAGTAGACCTTTCCGCCATGACAAACCAACCATATGCACAAAGTGAAACCACCCCCAATGAAACTATGGTTTGGCATACAAGATTTGGACATCTACCCTTTCAAAGTCTAATTATTCTACAGAATCACTCCATGGTCAAAGGTCTCCCTATATTGAAAGAGCAAAATTTCCCATGTGAGTCTTGCATACTTGGAAAACATAAGAGAACTAGTTTTCCACAATCCTCTGCTCAAATCAAACAACATATTGAAGTTGTTCACACTAACCTATGTGGACCAATGCAAACAGAGTCAATAGGTGGTAGATTTTATTTTCTAACGTTTATTGATGACTTTAGTAGGAAAATCTGGATCTATTTTCCCAGACACAAGTCCGACACTTTTGCAAAATTCAACGAATTCAAAGAAGAAGTTGAAAAACAGAGTGGAAAATATATAAAAGTTCTCAGGTCCGATGGAAGAGGAGAATACAACTCCAACAAATTTGCAAATTTCTGCAAATCACAAGGCATTATCATCCAAACTACAACCAGGTATACTCCGCAACAAAATGGAGTGGCTGAAAGAGAAAACCAGACAATAATGAGCATGGCAAGAAGCCTACTCAAAGATAAATGTTTGTCAAATATTTTTTGGGCTAAAGCAGTAGCATGCTCAACTTATCTCTTGAATAGATCTCCAACCACAAATCTAAAGATGAAAGTCCCTCAAGAAGCATGGAGTGGGACAAAGCTAAATGTTGTGCATCTAAGGACATTCAGATGCATAGCATACGCTCACATACCTTCTAAATTAAGGAAGAAATTGGATGATAGAAGTGAGAAATGTATCTTTACTGGATACAGTGAAACATCTAAAGCTTACATACTTTACAATCCAATCTCAAAGAAACTAATTCTCAGTAGAGTTGTAAAATTTATGGAAAATGAAATTTGGAATGAATCTGAAAATCAGCAAATGGACAGTCAAAATCCATTGCTGCCAAGTCCTGAAAATGCAGAAAATTCAGGACAACCAATACCTCAACCTGCAGTTCCAAGATTGTAGGTACAAGGACAACCTGAAAACTCTCAGAATAAATCAACTTCAACTAGAGACTCATCCTCTGAACCTCAAAATTAAAGAACTCAAAGTTTGAGAGAAATCCACCAGCAGTTGGATGACATTGAGCAACACAATCTTTTTTACCTTAATGTCATGTCAACCTATATATTTTAAATAGGAAACAAAGGAGCCACATTGGGTTCAAGCCATGAACCAAGAGATTGAACCCATTGAGAAGAAAAAGACATGGGATCTTGTTGATTTTCCTAGACATAAGAAGAGTATTGGTGTCAAGTGGGTTTACAAAACTAAACTCAATGAAAAATGGCAGATTGAAAAACACAAGGCAAGACTTGTTGCCAAAGGATTCTCACAACAAACAGGTACTGATTATGGTGAAATTTTTTCTCCAGTAGCAATATTAGACACTATAAGGACTCTATTGGCCATAACAGCCCAACGCAAATGGCAAGTATACCAGATAGATGTCAAGTCATCTTTCCTGAATGGTTTCTTAGAAGAAGAAGTTTATGTCGATCAACCACCAGAATTTGAAGTCCAAGAGCAGCCAACCAAAGTATAGTGGTTGAAGAAAGCCTTGTATCGCTTAAAGCAAGCTCCAAAATCTTAGTAGAACATATTTGACACTTACCTAATCAAAAGTGGTTTCAGCAGAAGCCAAAATGAGCCAACTCTTTACACCAAAACAGATCAACATGGTAAAATTTTGATTGTATGTTTATATGTTGATGACATCATATATACTGGAAATCTTGAGTTAACCAGTTTTAAACATGCCATGCAATTTGAGTTTGAGATTACAGATCTTGGCATAATGAAAGATTTTTTGGGGATTGAGGTTGATCAATCAACCAAAGGAATTTTTGTTTGTTAGAAGAAGTATGCAGCAAACATCATCAAAAAATTCTGCATGGAAGAATGAAATTCAATAGAAACACCTATACCCCTAGGCACAAAATTGAGCAAGAAAGATGAAGGCCCTACAGTGGACCGTATTCTGTACAAAAGTTTAGTAGGCAGTTTGTTGTATCTTACAACAACTAGGCCTAATATTATGTATGCAACCAACCTTGTTTCTAGATACATGGAATCCCCCAAAGATTCTCACTAGAAGATGGCAAAACGAATTCTGAGATATGTTGCATGAACTCTCAATTTTGGCTTATGGTACACTCAATCTGATGCTAATCATCTCTCTGGTTACACAGACAGTGATTTTGTAGGCAGTCTAAATGACAGGAAAAACACCTCAGGACATGCTTTTCACCTGGGCATCATCATCTCTCTGGTTACACAAACAGTGATTTTGTAGGCAGTCTAAATGACAGGAAAAACACCTCAGGACATGCTTTTCACCTGGGCATGAACCTGATTTCATGGGCATCAAAGAAACAACCAATTGTATCAATATCTTCTGCAGAGGCAGAGTATGTCACTGCTACCTCAACTTCCTATCAAGCTGTGTGGCTGAGAAGAACATTGAAACATATGTCACATACAAAAAATGATTCAACTCCTATCTTGTGTGACAACACCTCAACAATTGCTCTATCCAAAAATCATGTGTTTCACAAAAAAAGAAAACACATTGACACTTGCTTTCACTTCATCCACGAGCTAGTCAATAATGGTGATATTGCACTTCAATTATGTGGCTCTCAAGGTCATCTCGCAGATATCTTCATAAAGCCACGGGGAAAATCTGTTTTTGATTTTCAGAGACAACACTTGGGCATCATCAGTGCATTGTTGAGTTTAAGAGGAAGTGTTAAATATAATGTAACCTCAACAATGTGACTGTACACTGCTAGCTATCTTGGCCAACTATACTATCATTTGTTTATGTTCTTGATTTTCTTGAGCCTATTTAGTTCAACTATTTTCCCTCTTCTCATGTACTCTTTTCCTTTCATACCTAATATACTGAATTCTATTTCTGCTCTGCTCTCTCTAATTCTTTTCCAAAGATTTTGGGCTTATAGTGTATTCCTGAGATTGATTTAGTTTCTAAATATTATAATCATTGTTTTTATTTTATAGGGGAAACATTGCATTCTACAACATTAAATGCATGCACTAACAGATTTTTTCAGATGAAATTGAAGAAAAACGTGATAGGGAAAGAGTTGATGCCCACATGCCAACAGAAGCAAACAAGAAGTCCGTATTCGAATTATGATAAAAATGAGAAGAATGTGGAGGCTTCTTACTGTTTCAGTTTGATATTCAAGTTATCATATTCCAGTTATCATAAAAGTTTTGTTTTACATTTCACTGATAAGACTCTACTCTTTAAATGTTTTTAAGAAGAACGAGGAGGATTTTTATTGTTTAAATCTTTTCCGAAGAATGATGAGGATTTTTATTGTTTGTATTTGATATTAAATTATCATAAAAAAAATTGTTTTCCATTATATTTAGAGGATACTCTATAAATATTTTCAATAAGAATATGTGAGGCTTTTTATTGTTTATATTTTTATTTCAGAAATTGTTTTTTAATTTATCTTCACATTTATCATTTATTTTTTTATATAATATATATTTTTAAAATTGTTGGTTAGTTTAATTAGATTAATATATATTTTAAAATTATTTGTTAATTAAATGATTGTAAAAATTTGATAAAAGAAAAAAATTAAATTGTTTATTAATTAAAATTAATTTTTTTATAAAACTAAATTATTGGAAATGTAAATTAAATTTTTTCATAAATCTACTCTTGCTTAAAATAAATTGATTTTAATTTTGTATATTAAAAGTAAATTTTGATTTACCATGTTTCTTATCTATTCAAAAAAAATGATAATTATGTTTTTAAATTAAGATGTTTTTGTCCAATTTAAAATAACATGATTTTAATTCTGCATAGTACAAATAATCTCTTATTTATGAGACACTGATAATCATGAATGTTTTTAAATTAAGATGTTTTTGTCCAATTTAAAACAACATGATTTTAATTTTGCATAGTACAAATAATCTCTTATTTATGAGACACTGATAATCATGAGTGATGATTTTAGGTTGAGAAAAAACTATATTAAGGTTAGGATTTAGGAAGGTGAAGTCTTTATAGTGAATCAGTTGATCATCCTCTCTCAGGTTTCATTTTCTATTAAATTAAGTATGTTATAATAGTTCTCTTGTTTTTTTTTCATAACTTAAGTTTTCTTTTATTATGATTGAAGTTCACACCTACCAAGGACATGTTATTTTTTTTATAACTTTCCATGTTTGAGAATAACTATAATTTTAAATTTCATTTTCTGCCTACCATGTCATTTGATTAGAGAGTAATAGTCATTGAATATGTTTATACAGGAAGTCGTCTAAACTTTCTAGGGTTTTGTTTTTTCTCTTAAATCGGACCACATAAATTTAGATGAATTCAATTGCAATTATGAATCCATAAATAAATAAATAATATCCATAAATCTAGATGAATTCAATTGCATTTGGGAAAATATAAATAAAGAATATCCCAAAAAGAGCCAAAACTTTAAAAGTTTAGAAGGCCTTTACACATGACTATTTTTTTTTATTAATACTATTGTTCAATTAAAAAATCAGTATAAATATAGATATATTGAAACATGTTGTAAAATATAAATTCACTCCATTACTTTTGTTGCAATACAATTTTAAATTCAATTCAAGTTATACATACTTTTTATAGAAAATTAATATTTTATTAAACATTTTTAAAACTCTATTAGTTAGTTTAGGTCCATCTTAACTAAGGATCTATCATGTTTCTAGATCCGTCATAACCTGGGATCTATCATTCCGAGATAGGTATCAAATTCATAGAGATGCAAATTTTTTTAGAGTAAAAAATTTGAAGAAATGTTTGCATCTAGAAGGATTTGATTCCTCTTGGAGCATGATAAATCTGAAGTTAATATGGATCTACATTGGTTTTAAATGACATGTGTTAAATCCATATTAAGAATTGAATACATTACAAGTCATTGATTGTATAGTGATAACCACCTAATACAAATTACAAAGCTCACTCATTTCATAAAAAAATAAATTTCATAAAAACAAAATTGACATATATATTCTAATGAAATATATATATATATATATATGGATTAGTTTAATAGGAAAGTATATGTTCTGATTCTAAAATATTCACTTAAATGGTCATTGAAAAATAATTTGATAATTATATCTACCTATTATTATATGGAAAAACAAATTGTATTACTCAATAAAGACTTATTTTTTATAATATAGACCTAGTTTTTATAATATCTTCCATTTGTCCACGAAAAACATATTTTAATTTTTTCCAAAGAAAATAAAATCTAATTTATAATGTTCTCCACTTATTTAGAGAAAATTTAGTTTAATTATACATAGTAAAATTAAATTTTGATTAGACTATTCTTAGTGTATTTCATACATAATGACGGTCATATTTTTAGATTAGCATCCCCATCCCGAAGTTCATCCATATCACAAAAAAAAATTCCTCTCTTATACACATCTAATTGAAATATAATGGACAAACATAATTATAACAAAAAATTCATAATATGAATATCGTAAAAATAATACAACATTTGAAGAAAACACATAGAATATGATTATCTTATCTTAGAATTTCTCATGAGGGAAGGCTTCCTAAGCTAGAATAAGTTGTATTAAAAACATATATGCTCAGAATAAGGTTCCAACTCCAACAATCATCCTACATCCTCTCATTTCCCACAACTGATCTCACTCTAAGAAGTGTACCCCTTCTCTTCTCAGGAGTATTTTGGTTGTCCCACTTCCCTTCTGAGGCTTCAACAATAAGTCGAACATGAAGTATTAGAGCCATGTAGTTGCAAATTGTCACTTATGAAAAATAATTCCAAGGATGTCTCTCACCTGGAGTGAATGTTTACAGGCCTCACAACCCATTTCTTCAAATTTCACATGGGCAAGAAAACCCACTTCTTCACTTGAAATTTCCATAGTTTACTAGTTAAAATCAACTCCAAATCTTCCCCAATATAGGTACAATGGTGATGGCAGGGAGAATACAAATGGAGAGAGGAATAGTGACAATGATAATAAAAATAATGGAAGAATGATGGGAAAATACATTATTTCCCTACTTTATATATGCATTTTCTGAACTTGAAACTTTTCATGTTGGGAAGTACCTTGTCCTCACTTTCCCCCACTTGGTGATATGTTTCTCCCCTTAGGGACTTAGAACAAAAGTATCACATAATTAAACTTTTTAGGAAATATTATTATAATATTTCCTTGGCTGAAGGCCCTTTGGCTTAACCCCTCTTCCTAGACCCTTAGCCCCCTTTCTCCTCTAGTGGATTTATACCCCCCATACTCTTTTGTCTGGTTGGTTTGCAACAATAATGTATTTTACAAATGACATTGAATGTGATAACATATTACAAAGATAGGCTAGCATAAATTTTTGCATCTCACTCTCCAGCCTAATAACCACAGAGGCACTCTGGCCTCAAATACATATAAAAAGGTGCTCTCGCCTAAAATATCCTAGCTCACCAACTTATATGTACATTACAATTAGGGTTTGTCCTCATGGTATTATAAGTTAAGAGGTTTTTCTCCTACTTAAATAAGCTAAGTAAAAATAATCTCTAATTTATGATATTTTTCATGTATTTTAGAGAGAATGATGATGATAATTTCAAGTTAATAAAAAACTATATTGAGATTAAGATTTAGCTTCTATTTCAATTTATACATAAAGAGTTTTAAATTTTACAATTTATTCAGAAATGAAAATGTTGAAATAGGGGGTTGAGAAAAATAAAAACCCCTACTCTTATGAGTTCCAAGAAGGTTAATTCAATTTTTCCTTAAAAATCACCACACACAAAAAAAATTAATATGATTTAGTTAAGCATGAATAAAGGAAATAATAATAATAATATGTCATGTTGTTTCCTTACTAATTAGTACATAATTTTTGTCAAAGATGGAAGAAGAACTCTTTCTTCATCTTCAATTATTTTTATGTTAGTTATAATGATTCCCTTGTTTTTTTTGTTTACGATCAAAATTGTTTTTTGTCATGATCAAAATTGTTTTTTATCATCATGAAGTTTAAGCTTTATTTTTTTTTTTATAACTTTCAATGAAATTATGAAGTTTATTTTTTACTCATTATATAATTTGATTAAAGATTAGATATCATTTTTGGGATTAACTGCGTACTGCAAGTCATTAATATATGACCCATATCCATGAGTATTAGTCTTAACTGACCAATAATTCTCATGATTTGAATATTCTACTTAGCACTCATTGCATCGGGTGATGCTCACAGGGGTGAAGCAATGAGATTGAAACCAACGAAATGAATCACATAGCATCAATCATCAATTTTGGGGCTTGCACCCAGTAACCAGGACTTCCCAGGTAGTCACCCATCCCAAGACGCCTATGGCTCAAGCACGGTTAACTGTGGAGTTTTCCCCACAATCAAGCCCACTTAGCTTGCTACCCCATTTGCAAAACCTTAGCAAGTATTGTGCCTTATGATCTATCCAGTTAGAGCTCCCTTCACTCTTATTATTTTAGAGGGGCGTCCGCAATGCAACATATTAGATATCATTTTGGTGATTAACTGTGTAGTGTAAGTCATTAATCTATGACCCATATCCATTAGTATTAGTCTCAACTGACCAATAATTCTCATGATTTGAATATCCCACTTAGCACTCATTGCATTGGGTGATGCTCACAGTGGTGAAGAAATGAGATTGAAACCAACGAAATGAATCACATAGCATCAATCATCACTCCCGGGGCTTGCACCCGGTAACCAGGACTTCCCATGTGGTCACCCATCCCAAGACACCTCTGGCTCAAGTGCACTTAACTGTGGAGTTTTTCCCACAATCAAGCCCACTTAGCTTGCTACCCCATTTGTAAAACCTGAGTAAGTATTATGCCTTATGATATATCCAGTTAAAGCTCCCACTTATAATTAATGACTTACACTATGTAGTTAATCCCAAAAATGATATCTAATATGTGCACTACAAAAGTCCCTCTAAAATGATTAAATATTATCATACATTAAATCTATCACATGCAAACTAATATGAAACTGAGTATATTGACACATTTGTTTGAGTTGTAAATTCATCTGATGTAATAAAGTTTTAAATTTAATTCAAATTAGTTTGGCACAATATTTATATAAAATTTATATTTTATTATACATTTGTAAAATCTTATTAATAATCACTATGTAAAATTATTTATAACTCACTAACCAATCATGTTATGCAAAAATAAATATTATGTAAACACCTTTATACTTTTGAGGCGACACAATTTTTAATTCAACTTAAATTAATTACATGCTAATGAACATATATAAATTAATTTTTAATCACATACATATTAATTTATAAAAAAATAAATATTTATTAAACTTTTTTAAAATTCTATTTATAATTACTTAAATTGTTGAAACTCTATATTTAAATGATTAAAATGAGTTTTTAAGAATGTTAAATCCTCTTAAAATTAATTACAATTTATGAATCATTTTATATTAAAATGAATATTTTTTTTTTTAATAATTCTATTTATAATAAAAACAATCTATAATTGATTACAAACCTCACCCTATTTTATAGAAAATAAATTGTGAACCATAAATCCCAATTTACTATTATGCAATAAAATCTTAAATTCAATTTAAACTAATATATATACACAATTTTTTTTTAATCGTATTATACATACATAATCATATTTATAATAACCATTACATAAAATTAATTACCAACCACTCATGGTTAGATATAAATATAAATATTATATAAATTTTAATTAATTATAAATCTCATCATATTTTATACAAAATCAAATATTGTTTTATACAAAACAATTAGAAATATTTAAAACTCTACTTCTTGAAATTATCATCTTATTGATGTTTTATGATGATGATGATGATGATTAACGCCCACTAAGATCAAATTGGTCTATCGGACCTTAAGAGGGTAAGTGGTTACTTATGATTCTTTAGAATTTTGTTTGTGTGCTTGAAAAGTATTAAGAGAAGATTTTCAAAATCACCATACTTTTATTGAGTTAAGATGTTAGGAAGGCTCGTAGTGTGATAAATATTTTGAAAATGAGATCTAATATGAGTATAGGCTAGACAATCTAAGAGAAAGTGTTTTTCATCTTCAACCTTATTAGTGTCACAAAGGTGACACTCTTTCATCCCATGGTGTTTTAGGAATTGACCAATCCCCAGTTTCACTATGGAGCTTGTGAGAATTTGTTCTTATCTTAGCAATATTTTATTTTTCTTTACACTTTGCAAAACAAATAGATAATTTTGATATTCTAGATTAGGGTTGATTACATCTTTATAATCCCTTAATTTTATTTTTTCCTCTAACTCTTTATCACACCACATTTTCTCTTTAAATTTTGATTTGACTTTTTTTTAATAGTATATTTTTTCTACAAAATGGTTTCTTCCATGATTCCCCAATAGTTTAGCCAAGATCGAGCATCTTTATGCCATCCTCGCTTGATTCTGTGGTGGTTATGACTTGATTTTGAAGCAATTTTAGGTAGCCTCTTGTCTTCCATGTTGTTTAACTTGCTCTTATACATTAGGTATCTAGTCATAGCCATGCTCTCAATGGGGGAGAGGATTGTTTCTAAGAGGAGGATGGGATAGGGTGTATTTCCTTTAATTTTGAGATTATAGGTTATAAAATTCTTTTGTATTTTCTCTACCTTTCTCCAGGATTCACGAGAGATACTACAACCCCAGACTTCACATCCATAAAGAATAAAAGGTGTAAAAGGAGTATCAAAGAGGAGTTTCTTCTTATCCCAACTCCAAAGATTAGTTGATTTAGAATTTTTTTCAAGCCCATAATAAGCTTTCCATCCCCCAATATTCATTTTCTCAATGCTATAATTCCAATTGAACTTGTGGTGAATATCAATTCCA